>APFE031423080.1:0-117897 GCA_000404065.3 Pinus taeda
GTTTCCACACTATAACGACAAAAGGAGGTCTCACTAAACGTCATTTCAGGTACTGTTGTACTATTGACATTTAAACAAACGTCAAAATTCCAACCATTGTTATCGTTTGATATCCAACATTGCATCATCGGAGATCATCGTCGACAGTTGTTATTTTCAACACATAATCATCAAATGTCCAACGAATTTTTCTCGTAAGGTTCATCAGATACCAATGAATTTTCGTCAGAATGTTCATTGGATATCCAGCAGATGTTTCTCAGAATGTTTGTCAGATATCCGATGAATGTTTGTTGAAAGGTTCATCAGATATCTGATGAATGTTTGTCAAAAGGTTCATTGGATATCCAATGGATCTTTCATTGGACATCCGAAGGATATGGGTCTGTCAGATATTAAAAAAAAAATAACAGTCCCAATTGGCTCTCTATCTCCATATTGAGAAAGGGATCTTTTGCACCTACTCCCATTTCAAGTAATAAATTGCAGTTCAAGTATGAAGTACCTTGGCTTTGTCCTCAAACCAAACGCTTATTGGATTTGTTCTCGGTGGCTTTCCTTAGTTGGCACATTAACCTTATTAAATCTGTACTTGAGGCAAACCTAGTATATTGGTTTTCTTTGTCAAATATTTCTGTGGGAATTTTGGAAAAAAGCAAAGAGAAATGTTTCAATTTTTTATGGAAAAAGAATAAAGGAAAGAACTCAATACCTGTGTTGCAGTGGGATAGACTGGCTAAACCAAAGCTGTTTGGAGGATGGAGACTGCAGAATGCACATTAATTTGGCAGCGCCCTCACAACAAAGAAAATTTGGAGGCTTATTAAAATGATGGTCTCTGGCAGCATGTTATGCTCGCCAACTATATTGTCCACCTGTTGATAGAAGGTTGTATAACTTTTTATGGAAAAAGAATAAAGGAAAGAACTCAATACCCGTGTTACAATGGGATAGACTGGCTAAACCAAAGCTGCTTGGAGGATGGAGACTGCAGAATACACATTAATTTGGCAGGGCCCTCACAAAAAAGAAAATTTGGAGGATTATTAAAATGATGGTCTCTGGCTGCATGTTATACTCGCCAACTATATTGTCCCCCTGTTGATAGAAGATTGTATAACGCTGACAATCAAACCTACTACTAATGCATCTATTACTTGGAAAGTCCTCGCATTGACCCACCTTGTTGAAAATTGGCTTTGCCAGAAATTTGGCAATGGAAGAAGTATCAGATTAGGGTTTGGTTGAAGGGTAGGTTGTAACTTGTGAAGGTCAACATAGATTATCATAGATTTCTCGGTTTAGATGGTCCAATACTAGAAGAGTGGTACCTTTTCATCAAAAATTTGCAAAGAAACTTCATTACGCTGGACATGGATGAAAACGTTTTGGTCAAAACATCCTGTAGGTGGAGATTAAACTGCCAAGTTAGGAATCAGGATACTCAACTAGCTTTTTGGATGATCCAGAAATGGCTACTTGGTGGTGGAAGCCTGTTTGGATGCTCAGAAGTTGATCCACAAGTGGCTAACCTGGCAGTGGAAGCCTGTTTGGAAGCTCAAAGATCCTCCAAAATCTAGGATTTTCTGCTAGCTTGATTTAGCAAACAAGATTCTCTTTTAGGATGTGCTCCAGAGGATATCATGGCAAGGTCCCAGCTTCTAAATTCTTTGGAGGAATAACGAAAAATCTGCACAGAATATTGTTACAAACTGCCCATTTACTAAGGAGGTATAGAAAGAGTTTATAACTCTAGCAGGAGACAATGGAAAGTGAGGAGAATACCTCACTAGTGTACGTAAATTCCAGGTGGAAAAGTTGAAAACACTTCAGTTGCAGATCATAAGGCCCTTCCTTGTATTGCAGCATGAAGAATCTGGTTAACAAGAAATGCCACTATTGTTGAAGAACACTCTTTCACCCCGAAGTTTTCTATAAAATCAGGTATTGTTTATGATGAGATTAAATTGGTTCCAAGCCCAAAGCCTGTGAGATAGAATAGGACTTTAGAAATACACATAAAGACACCTTGGAGTTTCTTTGATGGTAAATGTAAAGGAAACCCTTGGGGGTGTGGTGCAGGGGGTGCTTTATTTCTTTCTAACTCTCTTTACTTCTCATTCAAATTGTTTCTTGGGAAGGTCTCAAATAATTGGACAGAACTGAAAGCCTTGGCAGCCTTGTTAAGAACTGCTATAGAGCAAGTGGTGAACTGTTCCAAGTCTTTAAAGATTCAAATTTGTCAATTGATTGGATAAATGGGAGAACAGAAATGCATAATATCTGCCTCCACCCAGAGATGGAACAGGTCAATCTTCTAAAAGGAAATTCCAATCAGATATCATTCACCCGCATATATAGGGAACATAATAATCTGGCAATGGGCAGACAAACTTTCAAACATGGGAGTTCATGTTGCTGAAATTTTCTTAAAAATGGCAGTCGACAGGACAAATGGGGACCAGCCCCAAGAAACTTGGGCTTTTCTTACATAACCTTGCTTTTCACTGTGGATCAAAATGACAATAGCACCGGTCTTCTCCTTGCTCTTTATAGCATGTTCTGGAGGTGTTCTGCTTATCTCATGATAATAGCACTTTTTTCATTTGATCTTTCAAATAGCTTTATTTCAGCATTATAATAGGCGTTTTTGATATGTATAAAATAGAATCATGCTATACAGGATGTTGGTTTTAAACCTTTTTTAAATCTATTTTGGACAGTATTAGGGACAGCTTATGGTCTATTTAGTTTTTGTTCTCAGAAGGAAGTATAAGATGCAACTTCTTTAATCTTGAATATAAGTGTCAAAACTGGTGCCACATGTGTCAAGTTAAGGGACATCCAACATACATACATCCCCCAAACCATTCATAGATATCTCCCATTTCAGTATAAAAAAATTTAGGTGATATAAAGCAGATGCCTCTGTGTTCAGATAACGTATAACATTTTTATTAGAACAAGTTTCTCTATTTTCTATAGCAGAATTTCCTGGTGCAGGGGGTGCTTCCTGTTTGATAGTCATATTGGAATCATTTCTTGACTAATTCTGACCTGACAGAATCATTTCTAGTGACCAGATCCAGTGCCAGTTAGATCAGAATTGCAATTAATTACGAATGACCAACTCAGATGGTTATTCCAAAGACATGTGGTGACTACCAGATTCCAAGCCATATCTGAACAAAGGTCCAAAACCACCAAGGAGGGATCAATTCTGGTTTCTTTGGTGGTTTCCAGCGAGGTTATTCATAAACAAAGCAAGAAGAATATTGAGGCTCACTGGAAAATGATGCAACAGGACCAAAGAAAATAGAGAATTCATAATGCTTCTCACATTAAGGGATATGAAAACCAAACATGAAATATGAAAGATAAAAATCTAAGGTATCACAAAGATGGCAGGCTCCAATGAAATCTGTAAGAAAAGAGTTAGATTAGCATGGATTTCAACAAAGGCACTGGAGTAGTGCCCCTTCCACATAATCCTCGGCAAGATCATATGGTGCGCTCCAATGCAAAGGGTCCACCACTCATGAGTCCTACCACTCAAGGTCAAGGAAAAGAAACTCTGAATTGATGACTTGCTACTCGAAAGAAGCATGGAGACAGGAACTTAGAACAAAGGAAACCTATATGTGTCTCTACGCTCTACTAGAGCTACACTATCTATTAGTTCTATGACGTCCAATCTAGGCTCTGGGACAAGAGCTCTTCAAGAGTCTCCCAGAAGAATGACAGCCTGTCAAAGAATGACAACCTGTCAACCTGTCAGGACAATGTCGAGAAGAGATTCAAGACCTTACCAATCTGATAGCTAAAGAAGTATGAATCTCTAATTGTCATTTCCAGCCCTCGGTAGACTAGAAAACAAGATTGAAAGAGTCTAGATGCGATGGGCCACATAGGGCCTATTGCTTGCACCACCAGAAAACTGAACAGAAGAAACAAGTGATGCACCTGATGGGGTATGTCTGAGTACATCCCTAAAAGGGCCGAGATTTGTGCCCTAACACTTTCCTTATAAAAAATGCTAGGCATCTCTGGTCTGGTTATGGGAAAAAAGTAGTGAGGGAGACTCTCAAGTTCCTGTAGAAGGTGGCAGCACTTCCCTTCAATTGTGTAATAGATGGACATCATAAGAGATAAGACCTTCCTGTAATGCTTATCATATTGTTACGAATTCGGTGACAAGACAAACCTATACAGCAAAAATTTGTTGAACATGTTTAGCATGAGATTTTAGCACTTGGAAACCTAGTGAAACCAATAAACCAACTCTTTTAAAAGACTTGGGGTGAACATGTAAGAAATGTGCAGGTGAACCATAGACCCTAATTCCCATAGTTACTCTATCTGGAAAAAAAGAAAAATAATCAAGTACCAGTGGGCCTTATAGATGTTTACACATGGACGGAAAAATACAAGCCTAATAATTAAATAAGAATACAACTAAACACCTTACAAACCCTGATCACTTCTATATCTTCTGGTTATCCAAACATGCTGGGAAAAGAAACATTTAAATACCTGATAGAAAGAATATGAATTCTGGAAGATTGATGGTCAAGGCCATTTTGCTCCCTTCTATTTCCATCTCTTGCCACGCACCATTCCAAAACGCATCAGAAATAAGAATTCCATCTCCATTCTATTTATTTCTTCGCTGCTCACGCTTCCTACTCGCGTAATACGAATTCCTATAATTTCTGTTCACAAAATCAAAACCGATATTAAAATCTTGAGATTGATGAAAATAATGGGATTTAAAAAGTTGCTGAAAAACAGGAAATAGAGAACGTAGATGGTAATTAAAGTATTGAATTCGAGAATTCGCTTACAGGTGTTCGAGGAACATGACGGTGGTGATGAGCAGCCTTTTCCTATAATTTCTGTTCCCGAAATCAAAACAGATATTAAAATCTTGAGACTCATGAAAATAATGGAATTTATAAAACTGCTGAAAAACAGGAAATAGAGAACGTAGATGGTAACTAAAGTATTGAAGAGAAATCGCTTACAGGTCTTCGAGGAACATGACGGTGGCGATGAGCAGCCTGTGGACATTCACAGACGTAATGCGGAATTGCGGATGGAACTGAATGAGGCCGTCGATGTAAGCATAGATTGACATATTTCAAAATCCTCTCCAGTCCTCTCCAAATGCCGCTCTATGGAGATCTCTGGCACCTGCCTATTGAAAATCCCTTTTAGAGCAGTAGCATTGGTTTATTTACAGAGAAATACAGAATGCTAATGATACTGCCCTGCTAGACAACTCCAAGTGGAGCGAGCAGGATTTCAGGGTGGTTCCTGTCCAAATCCTTAAAGGCATTAAGAGCCCAGGGTTGAGAGTAATAGCCGTAGAGGCATGTTGTAAGCGCACAGCAAGCCACACCTATTTCAAATGTGCCAAATCACTTAAAAAATCGGAACTGAAAAGCTCGTCAAATCTCCAATTTAAAACTTACAGCCAAAAAGGCATGCCATCTTTTAATCCCATTTTTAAGTAATCATTAATAATTTAATACAATTTTTTAATTAAAAATTAATACGTTGAATTTATGGTATTTTTGTTTGATGGAGCATGTTTTTAGCGCACAGCAAAAGCCACAACTGTTACAAATGTGCAAACAAAACTAAAAAGCTTGTCAAAAAACTTAGCCAAAAAAGCATTTCATCTTTTAAGTAATTATTAATATTTTAATACAATCTTTTAATTAAATACTAGCATACTCTCAATTTATCAATATTTTAATACAATTTTTTAATTAAATACTAGCATACTCCCAAATCCCAAATTGGAGAAAGGCAACACCGAAGGCGTTTATGTTTTTTTCGAGGATTGGGTAAATTTGAATGGATGTATCATGGGAGAGTGTGCTTTAGAGGGTAGTTAAATACATGTTTATTATTAAATTAATCTCCTTTCTTGTTTTTAAAGGAGCTTTCAAGGATAATGTTGTGCCCATATATAAAGAGGTTATGTTAAGGACTATTGGATAAGGAGGAAATGGGGTTTCATTATTATGTATCGATATTTTTTAGAGTCATATGCATAATTTAATTAAAAGTTGAAAATCATTGGTTTATATGAGATCTATATTTTAAAGTGCACAAGAGAGTCTTCACCTCAACAATTTGTAAAGTCATTGATTTATTGGCTCCCAATGACAAGATGTCAAAAATAGAGTTCCAACCATAATTCATATGAAATTCATCCATAAAAAGATAAAGAGAAACCTTATAATTGAGTTAACTATGGAAGCACCAAATTTCTCATGTACTATTTGTATTATTTCTTATTGTAATCAAAATATTTCACAAAATTTCATATAGGATATTCAGGACATGAATAATTGAATAGATTCATGCCTCTTGTATTTGTTATAAAAGTATGAATTTAGTATGAGAAAAAATACTATGAATAACTATGTTTGTGGGCTCACAATCAAGTTATTTGGTCAAATTGTACTTGGCACGCATTCTAGGATACATTGTTTTGTTGTTCAAACCTTTTTTGTTAAGGAACATTCAAGAAAGCAAAGGACCAATGAATGAAAGTAACTCTTTTCAATTGTAATTTTGCAATCATTTTTACTTTCTAATTTATCAAAAATGTTAAGAAATGATTGGTTTGTGAATAATAGATAACACATCCATCTCGGAGTGAAAGGGTTTAAATTCTATAACAAAGCTCAATTTCTTCACTTATTCCATAAAGAAATATTTACCGTAGAGAAGTGCCCTTTGTGAAATAATGATACATATGTAATGATACACAAGTGTGGTGTTTGAGAGAGGATTTGTGCTTTCTTATAATTTCCAATACCACCACCCTAAATCTATACGTGTCACACTTCTCTATTACCCCTTATAATGTAAATATAAAATATATTTTTTTATTATAAAAAATTCTAAATAATAGTAATTTAAAAAGCAAGATGAAAGAACATAAATCCTGTGATAAAAAAAACTCATATTATGCAAATCACTCCACTATATTGATGTTAGATAGTGTTTACCTTGAAAGAGATTGTGAAGTCCAATGGTTCCTATGCATTGGAATGAAGGGGTCCATCGGATGTCAAGACACATCACTGATCATGAACAATTCTTCATCAAACTATAAAAACATCACACATACTCATGAAAACACTTTGATTCTATCTATTTGCTTAGTCAAAGAGTTCAAAAACCTCAATGAGCCTTGAAATACTATCATTGTTATGTTTTAATTATGAAAACAAGATTGAAAACTTGGTCATGTCCTTCTCAATTTCATATCTCACAATTGGACCAAAGAATTCATTTTACACAACACCGTAATATAATAAGTTCAATTGACATTAATACCATATTAAATTATGGATATTTAGACTTCATCTCAAATTACTAAAGTGAATAAGGAAAAGTATGTCCAAATCACTTGAAATGAAATTACATTAATGCATGTCTCTTTTCTTCTTGCGGTTCCCTATCTCCCCTCTACAAAAAAACAAGGTTTTATTGGGTTCTAGTCTTGGCTCTTTTTCATACTTGGACCATTTACTCCTCCTTGTTGTTTGATTTTTGGTATGCCCCCTGGGTTCCCATCCCTGTATGTCATGGGTAACCTACAAGCCTCTTCTATTACTCTACTCCTATGTAGTATGATTGTTCTCCTCTCTTTCCTTAGAGAAAACTATATTTTAGGCTCTCAACCTTCCCCCTGTGATATAATTGACCTCAATTAAATTCTTCATGTCTGTGGAAGTTGGGATTCGTTGGCCTTTTTCTCTTATTCAGGTGGCAATGAAGATTCACAAATAGACTTATTCAGGTTATGGGGGTCACCCTACATGCTTGTTGTGCTCCCATCAAGAAGGGACCTTGAATTTGGATATCATGGAAACTAAAATGAATTTGCATGAATAGATGAACCTCATCATCATCCTAGAGGAAGAAATACAAGAGCTCAAAAACAACATGGCTCACTAGGCAGATGAAGTTGACACACTACGTCAGCAGATTGAAGCTCTTCAAACCCAAAATTCTTGCAGGAAAAACACCAATGCTAAGTCTAGTGCCTCTAGTAGACGCAAAGGAACTCTTCTCCCAGACCTCAACAGGGCTTTAGTTGAGGATCCTAACTCTCTCTTGGGATGAGCTCAAAATTCAAATATGTTTTCCTTCTTGGGCAGTTTTGTAAATCGTTATCATATCAACACTCTGTTTTTGTATGTCTTCAAGTTAGGATTTTGGTATCAGTAGACATTTCCTCTCTAGAGGAATAGTTTGTAAGAGCAACCATGTACTCCAATTCCGGAGTATATGCCACATCTAGGCACAGATTTTAATATAATACTACTCACTTATGTGTTAAAAAAAAAAAAAAAATCACTTATCTCATTGAATGTATTAAAAGTTATTTTCCTAGATTTGATGAACAATATTAATTTGGAACTTTGATGAACACTATTAGTTTGGAACTTCATAAAGAGGTTTTACCAATGCATATTATTCCTTTTATTTATGATTATTAATCTTGTTAAATAAAATGCAAAAATATGGCATAATCTTAGCTTGAATGTTCGAAGCATAAATAATGATAACACTAAAGCTCCCCATATGGTAGCAGTCAACTTATTTGAGTATATAACATAGAGTGGGTCGACATGAAGAATGAAGTGTAGGTAATTTATTCATACCCTATCCTAAATATTGTGTTAAAGAATTTTGGATGAATAGTAGATGCACTATAGTAAATTTATGTTTTGAATATTTTAACAATTTAGTAATGAGATGAATGGGTATGTACTTTTTTTGAAATGAGCTAAATGTTCTCCTTCTTATTAATTTTATAATATAAATGGATTAATGGATAAGTAGTGTGATGTATATTATATATGGTTATAGCATGTAATTTATCATAATAAAATATATTTCCTAATTTTATTTGTCTATTACATTTATCAAAGATGTTTTTTAGGGAACAATTCCTAAGCAAATTATAGCTTTTTTCACTTACATTCTATTGTACTCTCCTTTTTCATTTCCTAAGTATTACATCCCGGGGCAGTGGGGTGTAGAACATAGCAGAGATTAGACATGTTTTCAGAACAATGGATGAGCACGTAAAAGTGGAAAACCTGGAACCCTGAAATCCTGCTTCTCCTCATGAAACTAATTATAAAAGGCTCCGGGGACCAGAGATCAGAAATTTGTCAATTGTCGAAGTCGGGAGCATCTATTGATAGAACCCCACAACAGAGAATGGAGGCCTAGCAATCTTGTATCCTCGTAACTTTTTGCTAACCTAATCCTAAAAAAAGTCGAGATTGCACCATTCACAGTCAGGGACCAGGGATTTTCTCATTCGACATACATATGGAAACACACTATGGAGCAAAGATAACGTCAACAACTACTCAATGGAAGTTGAACACATGGTTGACAATTTCAAAGTTTTCAGGAACATGAAGGACCTAGATATAAACGACATTTGGAACAATCATGGGTCGACACGTGGCTTAGTGAGCATCAATATTGTGCCATCCCGGTCGTAGACCCCGAAGGAGTAAGAACCCCATTTCTAATGGAATTCTAAAGGGAGTAAGGCTTCCAAGCTTTAGGGGGCCAAGGCACTTGAGCTACCGGGTTATAGCTCAGTGGTGACAAACACTACTTCCAGTGAGGGGAAATCGCCAAATGGCAGTGAATTTTCCACATGTCACAGTTATCAATGAATAAAGAGCGGACATTTATTAAAAGGATCATTTCCCATCATAAAGCAATATCAATCGAAAGGAGTTCCATTAGGTGGACAAAGGTGGTTTTTAAGCCAACGCTACCCCCCGGAAGGTCAGAGTCAATAAAGCAATATCTACAGATCAATGGTCGTTATTAATTTCGGCGGCATGAGCCTTCACTCCAACTCCATCTAGGCACCCCACTAGGAAGATTAAAAGGGTCCGCCACATGTCAGGTCAACATGCGAAGCACGTCAGTAGTGAGGACCGTTATCAAGCGAGCTTGTCAAGAAAGCGCAAAAATAAATTGATGTATCTCCTTTCCACCCTTGTCCTTCGCCCAATCTAGTTCTACCACATATCTTCCCTGCACCATCCAATTATGTTTCCTGCCTAAAATCCCCATGAACTAACCATTGTAATATGCACGCTGATTGTTGTAGTTTAAAAAACAAAAACAAAAAACAACTTTTTTATTTAAAACACTCTCATGCACAAGCCACTCCATGTTTTAGAACTTGAAGTCGTGAGTTATCCTTGACTGGAAACCCATATCGCAAGAGATTTATTGCACCATCAGCTTTCAACTTCCTCTGCTTGCCAGGTAATTCCTAAGTACCAAGTTCCTGTAAAATTGGAAACCATGATTAGATTTAAAAAGGACTCATCAAAAATCTCTAACCAACAACAACCAAAACACTTGGGCCATTTTGAACCCCTCATTGACACCGAAGGGGAAATTCATGACCCCTTCTGCCCTCTAAATCTGGCTCACCTTCTTTTTGAATTTCATGGTTGTTCTCTGAACAAAGAAGACCCCTTCTGTGTTATTAAGTCTGGGCTGTGTGAAAATTTGGAAGCCCACATTTCTACTGCAGCAACTGATTATTTTTCTTCTATTTGTTAATTACTGAACAAAATTATTTATTGTTTCCTACAGTAAACACCGAAACTAATAGACTACAGCCTTCACCATTTAAATAAAATGTGGAAGCAAGAAACTGAACAAGAAAGAAATACATCACATCTACACAGTTATTTTTGGACAAATGTCCCCGGAAAAAACTAGTGTGGGAAAATTGGTGCAGCAGCTGAGGGTTTTACTATTATGCAGTAGTAACTATGAGTACAATTTGTTGGATGCCCAATTGGCTATCCTATATAGAGAGAAATTGGACAAAACAAGTAGTGAGATGTTCTTACCCTATCCCTGGAAGAATCTAACTCTGATATCACTTGAATAGAGGCTCTACATCCCTTCTGCGCAGAATTGCATCAACCCCACACAGTCTCTACGTCACCTCTATTAGGCATTGCACTTATCCTCCTTCTAACACTTTGCTGACCAGAAACTTTGATTTCCAACCTCCCGGTCTCACAACCCAACTCTCAGCTTCTAAAACTCTATTTCCTTAGTAGGAATTTGATCTCCCTCTAGGCTCTACACTGTCACTGCGTCAACACTGTGTGGGTCAGCACCAACCTCTCTCTAAACGTCGTTCTGTCCTCTTTGTCTTGTACTCTCCGACCTAGGGAAACTCCCTACCGGATGCTATCCCTACCCCTCACTGCAAAAGATCACTTCGAATTTCTCTCCAGCAGCTGCTCTGTTTCAAAAATTCGATCTTCTGATCTCCACTTGTTGTATCTTCCAAATGCCCATCAAGCCTCCTCTTATAATCCTTCTGTTGAGAATGAACGACTCAGATTAGATTTTAATTAATGGCTCAGATCATTTTTGGCTTGATCCTCGTCTTATTCTAGAAGTTTCACCCACAGTTAGATTAATATCCTTTAATTATTTTAATTTCCTAAGTTTAGACTTAGGCACCCATTAAAAATAACTATTTATTTTAATAAAACTACCTTCGGGTGGAATTTCCAAAAACGATTTCTGGGTATTGTAGAATGCATGTGTCTAAGCCTCTCTACAAATTTTGAGACTTAGAACACATCCGATGCTACTAGAAATCAACACTCCCTCTTAGCGAGGAATGTGCTCTAACAATGCAACCTGCTGAAGCATCACTTTGTTCTGTAACATCTCCTTCTGTGTTGTTGATGTCTAACATCCAGTCCACCAACTACTGCGCAAATGATGCATTTGTACTGCTACTGACCCTACCACTGTTAACACTGCATCCGTACTGCAACTCCCTCTCAATTTTGCATTCGTGTTGCTGCTGGCACTGCCACTGCCAATGTTGCATTTGCATTGCAATCTCCTCCAATTGTTGTTGCTACTAGATCAGCAATGAAAAAGTATCTCAAATTAATGAACAAGCGTTTAGTATGATGCATCTTGTTGTTGGAGTTTTGACTACTGCTAGTCTCTACGCTGACCCTCTAAAGCCTCTGCGTTGCTGCTGACTTTGCTTTATGCCAACTGCACTGTTGTCAGCTCTAGCTTTGTGTTGCTCAGTCTCTGGAGCTCCTAGCCACTGTAATTGTCACTCCAAAACTCCTTTGTACCAACTGACACTAATTTGGGTTCCCAAGGTATTGATCCGAGAGGTGGGCTGCTAAAGGATCCTACCCAACTGCAATTCTTTCGAATTAGAGTTCTTGATCTCCCCACCTCCCTCCTGAAGATGCCTAGGCTGCCATGGTGAAATCCTCCTCCTCAATATTAGCGGATGCAATCTTCGAATCATGCTTCTCATCTTTGTCCTTCTTCCTTAGAGGACATTGTGTTGTGTAGTCATCGAATTCACCACACCTTAAGCATTTGATCTTTGAAACATATTCCTTCTTATGCTACTCATGTTGCCCCTTGGATGCGAGGGTTGCATTCTCTTGCTCCTCCTTTTGCTTCGACCCACTGTTGTTGCTTCCGTCAAGTTTACACTTGATCAAGTCTCTCCTCGGCTCCCCTTGCTTAAGAGCTGCCCACATTCCATCCCCATCTGGCAAAGTCGCCCTACCTAGGATGCTCTTGACAAAAACTTGCCACTCCTCAGAAACTGAATTCAGGGCCAGTCTTACCATCTCAGAACCTTGAGGTGTTAACCCCACAACTGTCATCTCATCTCGGGTCTCCTGAATCTTAGTGAGAAATCGATCAATGCATTTCCCCTTCTGCATCTGCATAGATCTCATCTTTTGCTCCAAGTACATCTTCCACTACTCGAAAGATCCCTGATATAGCATCAAAAAATCATCCCGCATCTCCTTGGTAGTGTCTCTGCCAGTGATATGACAGACTATATGATCCTTCACTCCTTCGAGGATCATTCTCTTGGTCTTCGCCATTTCTCCCTTGTACTTCTTGAGCAGATTTGGATTTGCAGCTCAACTATGATGTTGTCGACGTAGATCTTGAGAAAATGCTCATCTAGAAGGAACAACATCCTTGCCTTCCAAATCACGTAGTTGGATGCCCCATCTAACCTATCCTGATCTCTCAATCCACTGGATGCCATCTCTGTCAATCGAAAAATTTGAATGACCTCCTCTCTCCTCTTGTTGCTCAACAAATGAGAATTCAAATTCCCTGGCTAGGATTTCTCTGAGGAAGAAATTCCCTCAAGTGTCTCTTCTTCCTTGTAACGTCTTTTTGCCCGGAAGTTGCCTGCAGAAAACTACGTCACACCAAAAACCCCTCTTCGTTGAAGCTTTTGCTGTGCTTCTCCCTCTGACACTGATAAATCTTGATTTGGAAATCCTGCCTCTTTGTCGAAGTTGCCTGCAGAAAACTACGTCACACCAAAAACCCCTCTTCGTTGAAGCTTTTGCTGTGCTTCTCCCTCTGACACTGACAAATCTTGATCTGGAAATCCTGCCTCTTTGTCGACTCACTCAGAGAGAGATTTACCATGAAGATCTTGCCCTCCTGGCATGAATTGTGCAATCCCTCTGGGAATTTCAAACTCCCTTCTTCCTTTAGCGTTGGGCTCTTCTGGCAATGCTCTCTTGTTTCACTTGCAGCTCTGATACCATGTGAAAATTTGGAAGCCCAAATTTCTCATGCAACAACTGATTATGTTTTTTCTATTTGTTAATTATTAAACAAAATTATTTATTGTTTCCTACAGTAAACACTGAAACTAATACACTGCAACCTTTACCATTTAAATAAAATGCGGAAAAAAGGAACTGAACAAGAAAGAAATACAACACATCTACATAGTTATTTTTGGACAAATGTCCACGGAAAAAACCCTTTGTGGGAAAACCGGTGCAACAACTGAGGATTTTATTATTATGCAGTGGTAATTATGAGTACAATTCGTTGGATGCCCAACTGGCTATCCTATATAGAGAGAAACCAGACAAAACAAGTAGTGACAAGCTCTCACTCTATCCCTGGAAGAATCTGACTCTAATCTCACTAAAATAGAGGCTTTGTGTCCCTCTATGTCATATTTTGCACAAAATTGTGTCACCCCCACACACTCTCTGGGTCACCTATTCTAGGGACTGCGATGCTCCTCCTTCTAGCCCTCTGCTAACCAAAAACTTCGATTTCTAGCCTTCCAGTCTCACACCCCATCTCCCGCCTTTTGAAATTTGATTTCCTCAACAGGAATTTGATCTCCCTCTAGGCTTTGTGCTGCCACTGTGTGGGTCAACGTCAGCCTCTCTTTTGACGTCGTTTTGTCCTCTCTACCTTGGACTCTCTGGCCCAGGAAAACTCCTCACCAAATATTATCCTTGCCCCTTGTTGCAAAAGGTCACTTCGAATTTCTCTCCGGCAGCTACTCTACTTCAAAAATTTAATCTTCTGATCTCCACTTGATGTATCTTCTGAATGCCCATCAAGCCTCCTCTTATAATCCTTCTGTTGAGAACTAACGACCTAGATTAGATTCTAATCAATGACTCGGATCATTTTTGGCTTGATCCTCGTCTTCTTCTAGAAGTTTCACCCACAGTTAGATTAATACCCTTTAATTGTTTTAATTTCATAAGTTTAGACTTAGGCACCCATTAGAAATAATTAATTATTTTAATAAAATTGTCTCTAGGTGCAATTCCCCAAAACGATTTTTGGGTATTGTAGAATGCATGTGTCTAAGATTCCTTGCAAATTTTGAGACTGCATACCTGATGCTACCATAAATCAACCAGCTATACCACCTCATCACCCACACCATGTACCATTTACCATAATTCATAGCCTGGCTAATGGCTACATTCATGAAGGAGGAAAATTGTTGTATTTCTTCCACCGAGCAGAAAATTTTGGGGGTCACCCCTGAATTAATTCATGACGCCTTCCTTTATCCAAAAACCCTAAAGCGAGAAAAAATTATAGATACTACACTCTCATATGAATACATTGGGCTCTCAGTTGGAGAGAAACAATTCTTTCACCAATTAATTATGGCCGCCAATGCCCAATTGCTCGTCAGCTCAGAAACCTTTCCCATCACCCTATTTTCAGAATCTGTGCAACCTATCCTTTTCGTTATCCTATGGCTATTCGGGGATGATGATACATTAAACATCTGCAAAGGAGTCTTAGGGATTTTACATAAAATGATGAAGTCAAATGTTACCCTTGATATACCCTCTTTCCTGGCCAAAGCCATTAAATTCCAATGTGAACATTTTCACCTTGCTTCCTCCTTCAGTTATTACTCCATATTTGCTTTTTTTTCTTATATACTCATAGGGAAGAATTCGAGTACCTAGGCCTCAATGTCATGGACTCCCATAAACAAAGGAAATTTGTGATGGACAAGGATAGTTCTTTGAAGAAAAAGCCTGATAATGAAGGATTTACTCATTTTATCTCTACTTTCATGGCCACTGGTTACAGAATTATCAACAGAGACTCCCCCCCTAGAATCTTACCCCAGCAGAAAATGATCCTTCAGCTCAGCAAAGATACTACGGTGGGTGACTGGTATTTGTTCGAAGATTATACTGAAATCCGAGTGTATGGATCTAAATTGCCTCCCTATCAATTGCCCATGAGAATTTTTGCTTTGGAATTCATCAGACAAAGCTTAAATACATACCAGATCCATTTTTTCCAAGCCAAAAAGAGTCTTATGTTTAAACTTCCCATGACAGTGGGCCCATTGTGAGCTCTAGGTAGGAGTTCCAACAGGTGGAAATTATGTTGAAGGAATTGAATTTTGAACTTGGAGAAGTATGGCATTATGATCCTCATGGAATTATTTCTAAAAAGAGAAAGGACATCAATGCTTCTACTTATGAGCATGAGTTTAGGTTAGAATTAGAATGGAAGGCTATCTCTGATTCATGGCATATCAACGCAAAGATGGAGATTGAGACACGAGCATTAAAGAAAAGACTCATAAAAGAAGAATTGAAGAGGAAGGGGATACTAAAATGGAGGATGCATCCTCAACTAAGAAAGCAAAAATTCAGGAGCAGGCAGAAGAAGAAATCGAGGTGAAATTGACTCCAGAGAGGTCGAATCAACATGGCTTCTAGGTACAGCTAGAGGACCCCAACAACCTACCACCTGTAATTCTACTAAAGTGGAAATCTTGGGTTCTGTGGGGGACACATCAGTAGTAGGTCCTAAATGGGAGGAAGGGAAGCTAATAGAAGAAAGAAACAAAAAAATTTGGGATTAAATCTCATCATAGTTTTTATCCCACTTAGTACCATATTAGACCAGGCTTTTGAACGCGATGGACCTAGAAAGAAGAAAAATGAAATTCTCCCTATATCATCCCTCAGCGCAGACGCTCCCCTTTGGACTAGAGTTCAAAATTGTGGACTTGTCTTTCGACATGACCAGTTTCCATTTGCAGGCAATATTAACTTACATAAGCATGTAGGGGAGATGTTATGTAGCAATTTAAGCAAGGGATCCTTGACTGTTAGCAAGGTCGAGAAGCTGTTAGAGAAATCAAAATGAAAACTACAAAGAATTGATCATCAAGATGGGAGTGGATCCTAATGAAAAAGCCATTGTAGAGGCTATTATCAAGGACATGAAAATTAGATTTATGAAAAATAAAACATGGATCATGAGCTCTGCAACTCGGGATCTTGGCGCAGTCTGAAACCGGCACAGAGCCAGCCCTAGGCCTGCAGGGCCGAGCCTAGGGCCCAGATCCGCTGATTGGTTACGAGGTCTGTAGCATGTCGATTTCGTTTTCGGATGTTGATCTTAAAAATGAATCTCAGAGATCTTGGCGCAGTCTGAAACCGGCACAGTGCCAGACCTTGGCCTGCAGGACCGAGTCTAGGGCCCAGATCCGCTGATCGGTGTGCAGATTTCGACGGTTGATCGATTAACAGGGTGTCAGGTTGGAAGGTATTGGCAGGTGGGTTTTTCGGTGCGTCCATGCAGTAACGAACAGTCCAACAGTGATCGCTAGACCGCATGCAATCATGGATAGCGCGGAAGAAGGGATCGATCTCAACCCTTCTTTGGAAGATATCCTCTCCGTTTGGGGAAAAGACCCAACCCCCCAGAACGTGGAACACTACTTCGGTTCGGCGAAAGGCCTTGCATCCTGTCCGTTTTGTTCGAAGTCTGAGCGCCAGATCCAAATAACTCCCTCGCTGCTTAAGAGCCGGTGTGAAACGGCAATCGGGATCCAGGGAGATAACCTGTTCTCGCCCCAAAATCTGGGCCTGAAGCTCCTGCATTTAAACCTTTCCTCTGATGGTATCGGGGCCCTTGGTACTACAGATCCGGTGCGCTCGGGTGGACAGGAGGACTGTGTCATACTAGGGTCGCAGAATGGGCTAAGGCCGGATGGGAAGCCGCGCATCTCAGATCCCTATACCAGAGTTTCTCTTGCAGCCAGCCGGAACAAGTTAAAAGAGGCGGGAGGGACGGATCAGCGTTTTGTGGAGTCACTGAACCCAAGAGGGGACGATTGGCAAAAAATCCAGGGGTCTCTGGTAAATCCTCAGACTCTTCTTGACTCCCATTTTCTTTCTCCCTCCTCGACTCAGGAGCAGGGTAACGTTTCCCATCCGCAAGGCTTCTGTGCACACAGAGGGCATCAGACAAATGAAAGCCTAGGCACCTTTCCTGGTGGCCGAAATCCCCCAGAAGGACAGAGGAAAAAGCCGAGAGTGATAAAATCTCAAGGGGTCGAAAAGAATTTGGTGTTGGGTGTGGATGTCAATATAGAAGAAGCCCTGGAGGTTGCTGAAAGTACCCTAGTTGGTAGGGCAAGAGGGAGGTTCTATTCTTCGGATTTCATCAAGTCCTGGAGGAAGCAGAACTGGCAATCGGATCTCAGGAGTGATTTTAAGGTTCTAACTCTGGCGAAAGGCTGGTTCTCGGTCCGTTTTGATTCAAAAGAGGCTGCGGAATGGGTCAAGCAGAGAAACTGGTCTATTGGGCATATCCCGGTGCTATTTAAAAATTGGAGCCCCTTGTTCGACGCAGTTCATGAAAGGGTTGAGGCCTTCCCAGTATGGATCAGGGTGCCGGGATTGCCTTCCTTTCTTTGGGCCGAATCAGTGTTTAAATCTATTGGGGACAGACTTGGCATTTATCTGGAGACTGATAAGTCTTACCTGAAAACAGACAACAGAGCTATGGCGAGAATTCTAGTCAACCTTAACCCCAGCGGAGGTTTAGCTAAAGAAATCTTTCTTCAATACAGGGAATATGTGTTTGAACAGGTTCTGGACTACGAATATCTGCCGTTCCGCTGCCATCGATGCCACGAATATGGGCACCTAGCCAAGGAATGTCCCTTGGGTAGGCGGAGGAGGAAGTCCTATCGTTCAGATCTGGGCAATCGGCGATCCGAGTATCAAAATACTAAGGAACATGCTGCCAAACAGGAGGAGGATTTTTTGGATATTGACCCTCTCCGGGGAAGACAGGTTCAGGAAGCCGCCACTCAGGAAAGGTCGAAGGAGCTGCAGGAAGATGGCGAGCCATCCATGGAAGATGCGAAGCTTGAAGACGTGGAGTCACCAAGCCCAGTCACAAGTCCAACAGCGGCTCAAAAGGATACTCCATTGAATGCTCCCTTCTCCTCGCTAAATGATCTTAATGCCGATGCCCGGGTCGATCGTTCTGTTCTTGATTCTTTCACTATTTCAGCCCCTCCTGAATCAACTGGCATCATGACAAATACAATCGAGGGTCCTCGGGAAACATGTTTTGAAAACTGTTTTGAATCCTTATCGGCCGCTATCCCCTCCCAGGGCTTGATCAATGACGGAAGTGTTCCTGCCTCTCAGAGCCAGCTCCCCCAATGCCATTATAATCTCCGCTCTCAGGGATCCAAATCCTGCCCGATGTCATCCGTGGGAGGCATCGATCCTTCCCTTTCTCTGTGCCAGGCAGGGAAAAAAAGGGGTAGGAAGTCAAAACTCACGGCAGCCAAGACCCAGGCCATTTTTGATGTAGCAGACGGAAAGCAGAAATCTATCACAGGGGCACTTAGAGCAATGCAAAGCCCCGGGCCTGTTATCAAATGATTATATTCTCTTGGAATTGCAGGGGTTTAGCCAGTAAACCCAAAAAACTGGCGCTGAGGGATTTAGTCTTGAATTCGAAAGCTGATGTTATTCTCCTTCAGGAAACCTTGGGAAAAGGGGAGGAAGTTGTTTCAATGCTCAAGGGTCTCTTACCAGGTTGGGTTTTTTCAGCGTTGGACGCCGAGGGCCACTCTGGTGGCTTGGCGGTAGGGATCAGAGAAGGCAGAATCAAGGTACGGAACCAATGGGGCATGAAGCAGGTGATGGGGATTGAGTGTCAATCTACAGATTTCGCTTTCTCTTTCACCATTATAAACGTTTATGGGCCTTGCCAGGGAAGGCCTCCTTTCTGGAATAGATTGTTGGAAAGCTCGCTCGTTAAAAATAAATTGGTGGTGATGGGAGGTGATCTAAATTTCTCATTAGGAAGAGCTGAGACCTGGGGGCCAAATGCTAGAGAGGATCCTCAGTCGGAGTTCTTTATGAATCTCTTAGCTTCTAACAATTTAATAGAAGCAAATCTCATCAAATTGAAACCCACATGGCGGAATAAAAGAATAGGGGAAGCGAGGGTGGCTAAGCGGTTAGACCGCTTCCTAATCAATGAGGACTTGGCTGCTGCCATCCCTCTTTTCAGACAATGGGTAGAGGAAGGTGGCCCATCGGATCACTTTCCGATTTTCATTGAGCTTTCCAACGGTCCCTCGAAGCCTCCTGCTCCTTTCAAATTCAATGCATCATGGCTTATAGAGGATTCTTTCAACAAGCTTTTCAATGAAACTTGGATTCACCCGGACCTAGGATCCCAAGAGCAGAAAGGTTATTTATTCATGGAAAACCTCAAAAGACTGAAAAAGGCAACAATCAATTGGGCAAAGGCCAGGAAGCAACAACAGGATGAAGCTTTATCCAGGATTACCGAGGAACTTCAAAGGCTTGAAAGTGTTGAGGCGGACAGCTACGCGAACCAAGAATCTAAGGAGAGACTTGTTGGCCTGGAGAAGGCTAGGAACCAAATTCTGTTGGCAAAGGAGGAAGAATGGCGTCTTAAAAGCAGAGCAATTTGGCTCAAAGCTGGGGATGATAATACTAGTTTTTTTCATAACTATGCAAAAGGGAGGAAGAGCGCTAATACCATTTGGAGCCTCAAATCTGAAGATGGTAGGGAGGCCAAGACTTTTGAAGCCCTCTCTTCCCTTGGAGTAAATCATTTCCAATCCCTCTTCAAAGACCCTGGTGAGATCACCATTGCAGAAGTCATCCAAACAGCACAGTGTTTTCACAGGTACGTGGAAGAGGAAGAAGCGGACCAGCTAATGAATCCTGTCACCAAGGAGGAGGTGGAAAGCGTCATAAAGTCTATGGCAAAAGAGAAAAGTCTTGGACCGGATGGGTGGTCAGTCGAACTTTTCCTTCACTTTTTTGAGCAGATTGGGGAAGAAATCACAGAAGTGGTAGAGGAGTCTAGACTGAAGGGAGAAATATACAGTCCTTTCAACTCAACTTTCATTGCACTTATTCCCAAAAAGGAAGCCCCAGAGTCTTTTGAAGATTTCAGACCTATTTCTTTATGCAATAGCATTTACAAGCTAATTGCAAAAATCATAGCTCTCAGGATCAAACCTATTCTATCGAGGCATATATCCCCTGAACAATTCGGATTCTTGGAAGGAAGACAAATCCATGAGGCTATCGGGGTGGCTCAGGAGGTCCTCCACAGTGTTAAGTTGAAAAATAAGAAGGGTTCAGTGATTAAAATCGATCTCTCAAAGGCCTATGACAGGATAAACTGGACTTACATCCGGATGCTCCTTACGCACCTTGGTTTCAAAGTGGACTTCATCAGTTGGATCATGGGGTGTATAACAGATGTTAGCTATGCAGTTCTCATCAATGGCGCGGCCACTTCGTTTTTCAAAGGTCAGAGAGGGCTGAGGCAGGGCTGCCCTCTTTCGCCCCTGCTCTTCCTGCTAGTGGCAGAGGGGCTGAGCCAGCTGATCCATAAAAGCAAGAGGGCGGGCAAGGTTTTTGGCATTGAGGTTGCAGTAAACTTGTTCATAACCCACCTCTTTTTTGTAGATGATATTCTGATTTTTTCTAATGGATCCCTTGTTGAACTGAAGGAGCAAAAATCCATTTTTGATCTTTTTATGAAAGCAACTGGTATGCAGATTAACTCCAGGAAATCTCAAATCATTCAGGAAGGGCTTAGTAGACCTGAAAGGGAGCAGCTCAGATCTCTCTTTCCTTTTGAAATAAGCAGCATGGGCACTCCTTTCAAATACCTGGGTTTCTGGTTGAAGCCAAACGCTTATAGAAAGGAGGATTGGGCCTGGCTAATTGCAAAAATTGAAGCTAGAATAAAGCACTGGAGCTTCAAATGGCTGTCCAGAGCAGGGAGGCTGATCTTAATTAAATCTGTGCTTCTAGCCATCCCAGTGTACTGGGCTGCCCTGACTTGGGTTCCAAAAGGTGTACTGGAGAAAATTTGGAGGCTATGCAACAGATTCCTTTGGGCAGGGTCTAAGGAATCCTCGTTTATTCCATGGGTTGCTTGGGAGAAAGTGGCGAGGCCAAAAGAGTGGGGTGGCTGGGGAATCAAAATCCTCCCTGATTTCAGATCTTCATTAGCTGCTAAATCGGGCTGGCGCCTTATAAAGATGGAAAATCTCTGGACAAGGACGGTTAAAAGGAAATACATTGACCCTATCCCTTTGGAAGAATGGATCAGAGCCCCTTCAAAGCCACAAAAGAATGCAGCTGCCATCTGGAAAGCCACCTTGGAGTATTTTAAAGTGATTGAGCAAGGTTTAGCCTGGAAGATCGGGAATGGAGAAAAGGTAAGGATCGGGAAGGACCCTTGGGTCGGATGCAACGGGAACTATGCCCTCTCTCCCGATCTGATCTTGCAGTTGGAAGGAAAGGATCTTCGTTTCCTCAGTCAAGTAGAAAAACCGGGTTTCTCCTCTATATGGGGGCAAGCTTGGAAGAATGGAGCAGAATTGGAGCTGGGGCAAAGATGGTGGAACGAATGGAACGTTTTCACCCAGGAACTCCTCAGGTCAAATATAAGACTGAGTGACAGGCAAGATGAGCTTCTTTGGGCCCATGCAGAATCAGGGGAATACGCACCAAAAGATGGATATAAGTTCCTTATGACAAGGAAAGGATGGAGGGATCCAGAGTGGTGGGCGAAGCAGCTGTGGAAACTCAAGTGCCCCCCAAAATAAAAAATCCTCTTCTGGTGCATCTTAAGGGGAAAAATCCCAACCTGGGATAATTTGCAATCTAGATTCTTGCAAGGGCCCGGAAGATGTACTTTATGCAAAACAGAAGCAGAAACGGTAAATCACCTCTTTCTCAAATGCCCAGAATCCCTTAAGGTATGGTGTGAGATTGGAAACATTCTGAATATAAAGTTAGTATGGGAAGGTTTCAATATACAAGAAGTCTGGCAGAAGTGGTGGAATGAGCACGCAACAGGGAATCTTCGGAATCTGCCCCTCATCATCAGTTGGGGGATCTGGATAGCTAGAAACAAGAGTCTCTTTCAAGATAAAGAGATTCCTGTAGAGATCACTGCCACTCAGGGAGCAGCTATATATTCTAGCCTTCCTGTTCCTAAGGATTCATCTCCCCAAAGAATAGTTCCAGAGTTACAGATTGCGGAAGGAATCCCTTGGGCCTTTTTCGACGGTGCATCCCAAAATAACATAGCAGGAGCAGGCTTTATCATTCATTTATCCCCATCTCACAATCTGAAAGCTTCAGTGGGGTTAGGATCAGGCTCAAACAATTATGCAGAATTGAGCGCCCTTAAACTCCTTTTATGCTGGCTCATCCATAAGCATATCCTCTCTATACAAATCTTCGGGGACTCTCAAAATGTGATCAGATGGGTTAATGGTCTCAGTACTTGCAGGAATCAGATTTTAAAACAAATACTGGGAGAAATTCAAAGGATAAAACCAATGTTTAACAGTCTTTCTATCTGTCACATATTCAGGGAGCGGAACTCATCGGTAGATCAGCTATCCAAAGATGGACTTTTACAGGTTATGGGTTGCTGGAAAATCGAGGAAGTCGATCAAGGCCTCATCAGAAGATCGGACCAGCCTCCTTCTCTCCATTCTCTCTGATTATCTGTTTTCCTGTTCTTTCTGTTAGCTTTCAATCTGCTCAAAATTTTCAACATGCATAAAACATCAGTTATATTAAAGCGGCCTTATGATGTTCAGATTGTTTTTTCTGTCCTCTCTCATCATGAGGAGTCCCGTTTTAGTTTTGGCTTTACGTGGTTTTGTTCTTTCATCTAGAACAGGAATCGATTTCTATTAAGTGTCGTTTGCCTGTCTTTAGTCGCCAAACAGCACGCTTTCTACAGTCTTTGGGATAGGTTTCGAAAGGGAATGAAAAAGCCTTTTCCAGCGTATCCAGGAATAGTTAAGTCTCCAACAACGCTCTTTTTCCTGGCTTTTGTGATAGTTTTTTTCGGAAGGAATTCTGATAAATGCCTCCTTATCAGCGTTTCCAGGTCAGTGATTGCTCCAGAATGAACTGCACTCAGGCTTTTTCCTGGCTTTTGTGTTAGTTTTTCGGAAGGAATTCTGATAATTGCCTCCATATCAGCGTTTCCAGGTCAGTGATTGCTCCAGAATAATCTGCACTCAGGCTTTTATAGCAGAAATTTGAGATTAGATTAGACAGAGCTCAGTTATGAGCAGTGATGCTACGACATTTTCAATGTAAACTTTTTATATCTTAATAAAGAGTTTCGATTTTTCCTTGGAAAAAAAAATCAAGGACTCGTATTCAGAAATACACTCACTGAGATAACAACTTAAAATGCTTGTTGCAAAGCATGTGCAGACCAGGGAATTAGCTCAAGTTGAAAATGAGAAGGAAATCATGGCCAAAGAACTAATTCAGAGGAATGATGAGGCAATAACCCTAAAAGTGTGGGTGACAAAGATAAAACAATAGATAGAGTCCCATCTTTGTGTCGTGGTTGTACTAAACAACCCGCAAAATCCCATTGAGTAGCTAACCAAAGTTCTCACAGAACTGCAGTTGTCGGAAAATGAGTGGAAGAAGGTTCAAATCGACTTGGAAAACATCAAACACACACTAGAAAATAAGGAAAAACAACTCCAATCCACTCAGCAAAATGTAGATCAAATAAACAACAAATATTAGGCAACGCAGGATGAGATCAAAGTGTTGGAGAGCAAATTGAAGGGTAATATGGTCCTGATTGAAGGCAAACAAATAATATGGGAAGAAATAATCTCAGAAATGAAAAAATTATGGGAACATATAAAATTGGTTGCAAAGCATAAGGTTGCGGTAAAAACCATTGAGTTCTGCGTCTAGAAAGCCAAAGAGGAGAATGTTAAGAAGGCTAGAGTCACTGAGAGAATTATCAAATTCCTAAATTAAAAATCAATTGATGAATTAAGGGCGATAGACATCATTAATAGGACTGGTTTAATCATGGAAATCATCAAAGTGATTCAAAAGAAAGAAGCGAGGGATAGGGTTGAAGCATGTGTGGGTGAGTTGGAAAGGGCGGTTGCAACCTTCAACTCTAAGTTTGAACAGAGGGTTAGAGCAGGCTTACCCAGTTGTTTGGATTTTAAAGGGCAACTGCTACCCTGAGATAAATATGAACAATTATTAATAGAGGCCAAAAGAAAGGTGGATTACTCATGCGAGAAAACTATCACTCTCAAGTGAAGTACCATTGTAAACTATTTACAAAGGGATTTCCAACTATTGTGGCTAGTAAAAAACCATGTTCGTTGATAAGTCAAACTATTCGAAGCTCACAAACCTAAGGATTACCGATAGTACCCTTATTCATATTCCCATACTAGACCCAGTTATATGGCGAAGGTGTGAACAGCCGGTGAACCCACCATGAATCATGGTGGTGGAACCGAGACTTACTTCAAAGGATCAAGCGAGTTGTATTTGAGGATCTCTCCTGATTTGAAAATCATAACATATCTCTGCCATTTTGGAAATTTGTATATATTTTATTTTCAAGAAGGTTTCAAGTTGTTATATAATGATTAGAGTAATTAGGCCTACAACATGCTTGCACAACTAATTAGTTTAGCCAGTTGTTGCACTAGAAGATATTTTTGTAACTATTTTTGTCATGGTTCTCCCTATAAGAGGGAAGAGGGAACTCATTTGAAGGGTTAGATTTTCTATTCAAGGGACGTCTATTTATGCAAATTTTGGCAAGTTTCTGAGACAAAAAAGTATGTATGTTGTTCTAAAAGTCTAATGAATAAGTTTGTGGTGATTCCAAGCATTATTATGTGGAGTATGTGTTCTTCTCTCCGTGTATCATTTTCATATGTGTTTCTTTCCTCTTAGAAATCATGTAATTTTAACTATTGGAAATAAATATTTTATGTCAGATTTATATATGTCATGTTTTGGCAGATGGTACTGGCAACCCTTTGTATTGCACCAAGAATGTTGCAACTCCCAAGGGCTCCTCAACTCAAATTATCAACCCGGGGTTCGTACAAACTTCGAGATGAAAGTGTTATAAGCACAACAGATAGGATTCCACTAATTCCACCCTCATTTATGACATTAGATCAAAAAGTGCTCAGAGACCCTTCCTCCTACTGAATTAGAATGAAAGCTTGCTGATAAACTTACAATTGGAAATTGCTTCTAGCTATGAAAATAGAAATGTCATTGACTCAACCTGTAAATTCTAACTAATCAATTCATGAAAGGACAAAGGCTAATCTACTTGTAGAAATAAAGTTATGTTATCTTGCAAAATTCATCAAATTACCTCATCTACTTGCAAAAAGGAAGCTAATTTATCTTGCATAATTCATCAAACTACCAATCAGAGTTACATGTACCATCTACCTAGTTCACACTTTCTCATAAATTAGTAACCTACTTGCATGATAAAGAAAATAACTCTACCCTATTTTTACAGTGAAGAAAAGGAAGGGTTGGAGTGGCCTAGGAGCTTTCCTTGATCATAAAATCACATATGGGGGTCATTATGCATCTATGCTAAGTCAAAGTTGCAGTGGGAATCAAAATTGATGAAGGAAAATTTAATTTAAGTGAAACTTAAAATAAAAAAATAAAAGTTGCATGCTGACACATGGAATGTGTGCATGTGGTTCCATTTCCAATGTTTGGTCTATCTAATAAATGACAGGAAAGATGAGAGATCATGCGATCATTTCTTCCCCCATTCTTTGGGGAGGAAAGTGTTATGAGACAAATGATTCCCTCACAGTAGTACGTTGATTGAAGGCTCTGGGGTGGCCTACGGTTGGGTGGAGAGTCGTCCCCAAAACTTTGTTATAGTTGGCGAGATTCAAATAATGTTCAAATCTGAGATTATAAGTAAGGAATATCATCGCTACAAGTAAGTTGTCTTTGCTCCTATTTGTAAAAAATTCTATGCCAATTAGTTGAATATAAGTGTTTTGATCGTAAATCGCATAATTGATCTAATTAATTGAATATAGGTGTTTTCATTGTAAATCGCATAATTGATCTAATTAATTGCATATTTTAATTTCGCGGTTGTTACATATGGTATGCGGGTTTCCACTCCGAATAACCTCAGAGTAAAAGTTTGAAAAAATTACTTCATTAAATTTATCAATAATTTTGTTTCCCATAACATAAGAATTTAATCAAAATAGATTTAAGAAATAAATTCAATTTCTATTTACATAATCATTAGATAAAGTATTAATTTCTTTTAAGATAAAAGATAATTTTTTTATTTAAATCAGTAAATATAAAACTCTGGTTACTTCTAATTTGCATACAATGGTATGTATGAACATGCTATTAGTGCTTATTGTTTGTTATTATATTTTTTTTAAAATAAGTTATATTAAAAATAAACTTTACACTTCTTTTGTTTACATTCATAATAAGTGGTTTACGGTAACATCATAAATATGGTGGAAAATATTTTGAATGGTTAAGACTATGAATTTGTACGGCCTTCGGGAAATATGGTGCATGTATCATCACTATTTATGGAATTGAATAAAGCGTAATTAGAAGCCACGGGCTCTACTTTTCCTTATACTTACATTAACCGGAGATAAGGAAGGTTTTCGTTACGCCGTAAGGCATTTCCCTCTGAAATGAACTCCCCCAAATGCTTTTTTGTCCTAATCGTAGCCGTTAGATCTTTTGTTAGACGATTGAACAAAAATCAGCGGTCTGATTTAATAAAAAAATGTTTTAAATTAAAAAACCTAAAAAAACGTTTCACTTTCCACTTGACATATGTGCGCAGAGCTTCTGGTTCGTGCGGGAGAGTTCCTGGAGTTTATGGCAGGGAACCATGGCAATCTCAGATCCCACCATGTCTACTTGCTCTACTCTCAATCCCATTCAGATCATCGATCTTTCTCGCCAGATTCCCTCCTTCCGCCTACAGCCCACAACACCATTTTTCTTCTCAATTGCTTTCTGAGCTGTGTAAGAATACTTATTCTGTGGATTGCCAGGCTCTATACGGGAGTTGCCCTGCATTTGATGGGCTTAGCCAGCAGGTTCGAAGCTCCTCGTCCTCGCCGATTTGCTGCACCACGGATTTCTAGAGGCTGGGGACACGAAGCTTGAAAAATTTGCAATGTTCGCATTATATGAGTGTGTATAGCAAAGAGGACAATGACGTTGTTGGGGCATATGGAATTCGGCGCTCCTTCTCTATTCCGGATCATGGGCTGGACCTCAGACTCTATGATGAATGTCAGTGGCCTGATGGGGACTGCAGGATCGCGCTAAGATGCATATGTTACCCCAGTGAATGCAGTAATCTTGCCCACTCTAGACATTTTGATTTTTTTTTGAAGAATTGATTTCTAAAACATGAATTCTCATGGTTGATAAGCAATGGGAATAGTTTCAGGAATTTTATTTTTATCAAACATTTGGATGAAAAATTATGCTTCAACCTGGCAATTAAAACTCTTTATTTGAGTTTTCATACCGATGATTTCTTTCAGACGAACAAGACCCATTTTATCTTTTACAGTTCTCAACGGAACCTTAAACTGCCATTGCAATTTCAATTTGCTGTTTCAGCAATCATACCTGAAATTGTTTGAGATTTTGTAGTGAAAAGTATACTGTTAGGTTAATAGCTAATAGATAGGAAGGGCTTATGAAGCTGAAAATCATACTGGGTTTGGAGCAGCTGACACAGCTCCGAGAACTAGACTTTTCTTACTGCTTTGAATTAGAAGAGATGCTAGGCGTTGGACATTTGAAGTCCTTGGAGGTGTTCAAGGAAACTATGTGTCAGAGGTTGAAGAGCATACGGGGTTGGAGCAGCTGACACTACTTCGTCTCCGAGAATTAGACGTTTCTTACTGCTTTCAGTTAGAAACTTTGAGTTAGAAGAGCTGCTAAGCATTGGATATCTGAAGTCCTTGCAGGTGTTGTAGGTATCTGGATGTGGGAAACTGAAGAGCATGGTCTCGATTAATCGACTCAGCTCCGAAAACTGGACATTTCTGAATGCTGAGTTAAAAGAGCTTCCAGACCTAAAACATTTGAAGTCCTTGAAGAAGTTGTAGACATTTAGCTGTAAGAAGCTGAAGGATTGAAGATCTTGGATGTGATGTGGGTGTCTGAATGTGTGAAGCTGAAACCTTGCGATACCGATGAGAACCTTTTGGGTTCGATTCCAGGTTCTAGGCATGCCGATAGCCCATTCCTAAAATCTGGTGATACTTTTTATTTTATTCTTCGAAAACAATTTGTCCTTACCCTTCTGGCCATGGTTATCACGAGAAGGTATTGCTTGCATTAATTTCAGTATTTGTTTTCAACGTAGTTTTTCAGGATTGTGTGCCGACTAACAAACTTTAAGCTTTATGCACCTTGCAGGCGAATGGAAGCTGCAGTTGATAAGCAATGGGAGTAGTTTCAGGCATTTTATTTTTATCAAACATTTGGCTGAATAATTATGCTTCAACCTGGCCATTAAAACTCTGTATTTGAGTTTTCATACCCATTATTTGTTTCAGACAAACAAGACCCATTTTATCTTTTACAGTTCTTAATGGAACCTTAAACTGCCATTGCAAATTCAATTTGTTGTTTCAGCAATCATACCTGAAATTGTTTGAGATTTTGTAGTGAAAAGTATACTGTTAGCTTAATAGCTAATAGATAGGAAGGACTTATGAAGTTTATCAATGTAGTACTGTTAAAGCAAGGTAATTCACAATTTTCCAGATTCAAATTTCAGATCCCGAGCAAGTGAAAGATTGGGTTTGACCAAAACCAACACAATCTATTACTGTTTATCGAAGAAGCCAGTTTGGGGCATAGCTTAAGCAATAATGGCTTAAGAGGTTCCCTCCAGAGTCCACACCTCTGTTGCATGATGAATATAGTGCGTCTTTGCTGGATATTTGCAAGAACAGTGTTTCAAGAGTGCCTTGGGTTGTTAGGACAAACCGGAGTGAATGTAAGTGCCACACCGTGGTGATGGAAACATTGTAAGAAAATAGTGTGGACTTCCCCGGCCACAGTGAAATAAATTGTGGGTTCTGGAGCTTCAGCCCTACACTCCCCATCTGAAAAGGTAAATGCATCAAATCTTCCTACAATTATACGATTATCATTATTATTTGTTTGCATACTAACACAAATTTTCTTGGATTCAATATACTTACGGTTTCCCAAAAAATGTCCATTATTTTCCTGTCAGTCCCCTGCCCCACCTCGAAAATAATGTTGTGGGAGTTCTACTTATTTCCCATAGGAGAGAGCAATCTCTCTATTGAGGAAAACTCATCTAGGTTGGCATGCGCAAATACAACATCATTATTGCAGAGATAACCATAATCTGCAAGCTTTGTTGGTGGTGGCACCTGCACACATTCAATTCTACTAAACAAAACCATTTTGTTCTAGGGACGCTGAAGACTTCCATTATGGGTTCCGCAAACCTTCTATTGTGAAATTTCTAAGCCTTTCTAAGCTTGATCTACCATTGTGAAATTTCTAAGCCTGCCTTTGCAGAAACCTATGACCTGTGAAATTCCACAAATTTGGCTTCAAATTTTAACTTTTTGCAACACCGCATACTTCAACTGCAACATTACAAATACTCAAACTCCATTATTATGACATTTTGTGTAGTCCCTAGGGAGAACATCTTCCCTCCAACTCACTGAAGAGTGGCTCATACAAAAATGGCCAAAAAGTGAACCTTATGGAATTCGGCTCTCCTTCTCTGTTCCGGATCGTGGGCTGGACCTCAGACTCTATGATGAATGCCGGAGGCCTGATGGGGACTGCGGGATCGCGCTAAGATGCATATGTTACCCCAATGAATGGAGTAATCTTGCCCACTCTCGACAGTTTGATTTTTTTTGAAGAAGAATTGATTTCCAAAACATGAATTCTCATGGTTGATAAGCAATGGGATAGTTTCAGGGATCTTATTTTTATCAAACATTTGGCTGAATAATTATGCTTCAACTTGGCAACTGAAACTCTGTATTTGAGTTTTCATACCCATGATTTGTTTCAGACAAACAAGACCCATTTTATCTTTTACAGTTCTCAATGGAACCTTAAACTGCCATTGCAATTTCAATTTGTTGTTTCAGCAATCATACCTAAAATTGTTTGAGATTTTGTATTGAAAAGTATATTGTTAGCTTAATAGCTATTAGATAGGAAGGGCTTATGAAGTTTATCAATGTAGTACTGTTAAAGCAGGATAATTCACAATTTTCCAGATTCAAATTTTAGATCCCGAGCAAGTGAAAGATTGGGTTTGACCAATACCAGCACAATCTATTACTGTTTATGGAAGAAGCCTGTTTGGGGCATAGCTTTAGCAATAATGGCTTAAGAGGTTCCCTCCAGAGTCCACACCTCCGTTGCATGATGAATATAGTGCGTCTTTGCTGGATATTTGCAAGAATGGTGTTTCAAGAGTGCCTTGGATTGTTAGGATAGACCGGAGTGAATGTAAGTGCCACACCGTGGTGATGGAAACATTGTAAGAAAATAGTGTGGACCTCCCCAGCCATAGTGAAATAAAATGTCGGTTCTGGAGCTTTAGCCCTGCACTCCCCAGCTGAAAAAGTAAATGCATCAAATCTTTCTACAATTATACAATTATCATTATTATTTGTTTGCATACTAACACAAATTTTGTTGGATTCAATATACTTACGGTTTCCCAAAAAATGTCTATTATTTTCCTGTCAGTCCCCTGCCCCACCTCCAAAATAATGTTGTTGGAATTCTACTTATTGCCCATGGGAGAGAGAAATCTCTCTATTGAGGAAAAATCATCTAGGTTGGCATGCACAAATGCAACAACACTATTGCAGAGATAACCACAATCTGCAAGCTTTGTTGGTGGTGGCACCTGCACACATTCAATTCTACTAAACAAAACCATTTTGTTCTAGGGACGCTGAAGACTTCCATTATGGGTTCTGCAAACCTTCTATTGTGAAATTTCTAAGCCTTTCTAAGCCTGATCTACCATTGTGAAATTTCTAAGACTTTCTTTGCAAAAACCTATGACCTGTGAAATTCCACAAATCTGGCTTAAAATTTTAACTTTTTGCAACACTACATACTTCAAGTGCAACAGTGAAAATACTCAAACTCCATTATTATGATATATTTTGTGTAGTCCCTAGGGAGAACATCTTCCCTCCAACTCACTGAAGAGTGGCTCATACAAAAATGGCCAAAAAACAGCCATATGGAATTCGGCTCTCCATCTCTGTTCCGGATCGTGGGCTAGACCTCAGACTCTGTGATGAATGCCAGAGGCCTGATGGGGACTACGGGATTGCGCTGAGATGCATATGTTACCCCAATGAATGCAGTAATCTTGCCCACTCTCGAATTTTGATTTTTTTTGTTTGAAGAATTGATTTCTAAAACATGAATTCTCATGGTTGATAAGCAATGGGAGTAGTTTCATGCATTTTATTTTTGTCAAACATTTGGTTGAATAATTATGCTTCAACCTGGCAATTAAAAGAGCTACTAAGCGTTGGACATCTGAAGTCCTTGCAGGTGTTGTAGGTACCTGGATGTGGGAAACTGAAGAGCATGGTCTCGATTAATCGACTCAGCTCCGAAAACTGGACGTTTCAGAATGCTGAGTTAAAAGAGCTTCCAGACCTAAAACATTTGAAGTCCTTGAAGAAGTTGCAGACATTTAGCTGTAAGAAGTTGAAGCATTGAAGATCTTGGATGTGATGCGGGTGTCTGGACGTGTGAAGCTGAAACCTTGCGATACCGATGAGAACCTTTTGGGTTCGATTCCAGGTTCTAGGCATGCCAACAGCCCGTTCCTTAAATCTGGTGATACTTTTTATTTTATTCTCCGAAAAGAATTTGTCCTTACCCTTCTGGCCATGGTTATCAAGAGAAGGTATTTCTTTCATTAATTTCATTATTTGTTTTCAACGTAGTTTTTCAGGATTGTGTGCCGACTAACAAACTTTAAGCTTTATGCACCTTGCAGGCGAATGGAAGCTGCAGTTGATAAGCAATGGGAGTAGTTTCAGGCATTTTATTTTTATCAAACATTTGGCTGAATAATTATGCTTCAACCTGGCCATTAAAACTTTGTATTTGAGTTTTCATACCCATGATTTGTTTCAGACAAACAAGACCCATTTTATCTTTTACAGTTCTCATTGGAACCTTAAACTGCCATTGCAATTTCAATTTGTTGTTTCAGCAATCATACCTGAAATTGTTTGAGATTTTGTAGTGAAAAGTATACTGTTAGATTAATAGCTAATAGATAGGAAGGGCTTATGAAGTTTATCAATGAAGTATTGTTAAAGCAGGGTAATTCACAATTTTCCAGATTCAAATTTCCGATCCCGAGCAAGTGAAAGATTGGGTTTGACCAAAACTAGCACAATCTATTACTGTTTATGGAAGAAGCTAGTTTGGGGCATAACTTAAGCAATAATGGCTTAAGAGGTTCCCTCCAGAGTCCACACCTCTGTTGCATGATGAATATAGTGCGTCTTTGCTGGATATTTGCAAGAATGGTGTTTCAAGAGTTCCTTGGGTTGTTAGGACAGACCGGAGTGAATGTAAAATTTATACTTGATTTTCATTTTTTTACTATCCCTCTCACATTCTTGGTACTCAATAGATGCAAAGTTACCATATCCACTCTATCTCAGATAAGATGAATTAAAATTTATACTTGATTTTCATTTTTTTACTATCTCTCGCACTCTTGGTACTCAATAGATGCAAAGTTACCATATCCACTCTATCTCATATAAGATGGATCCCTCTGAGTCACATTAGATAAAAGGTTAAGCTCAATTTATACTATGTTATTTGCAGTGGTTTTACGATGGATCCCTCTTAGGCACATTAAGAAAAAAGTAAGATCAATTTATGCTTAGTTTATTTATAATAGTTGTCTAGACTCTAAATATGATCAATAGAGGAAATAATACTCTGGTTTTCTTGTTAGAGTAATTTTAAAAAGTACTTTGGTTTTGTTTACTGTTTATTAACCCTAATACATGGTCAGAGGTGGGGTACCCACCTCAGCCAGGTTTTTGAGCACCTGGTTATTGTAATTACAGTGAGCTCTCCTTCAGTGAGTATCTAACGAAATTGTTGGTATTTGTTTGCAGAGCATCAAATAATATCAGGGAGAGCAACCACGCAATATGTGTCACCAAAAATTATAATGGGCGTAATGCTATTTTGGTTTGTAATAGCAGGTAACGTACATTATGTTTTTTCTTTTTCCTTTCCATGGTTAATATTCTCATCATCAACGTAATATATATCACAAAAAATATAATGGGTGTAAATTTGCTATTTTGGTTTGTAAATAGTAATAACAGCTAACATACATGATGTTGGTTTCTTTCCTTTTTGTGGTTGATATTCTTTTTATCGTTATTAACTGAGGAATGACATACTTTCTGTATCAACATCATTATCAATTGGTAAATTAGAGATTAAACACATTCTTAGTTTCATATCATATAATTACAACACATACTTTAAACCATAGCTACCAAGTTCGAGTTAGAATTCGAATTCGGATTCGATACGATAAGATTAAAATTTGACTGGAAAATTTTCAATTTGGAAAAAATTCGAAAGTATATCTTAAACATTTAAATATATATACTCTTTTTCTTGTAACAACAATGCGTTATCAATTTCTTCCCATTCATTTTGAAATTTAAATAATTTTTAATAATTTTAATCAATATAAACAATTTTAAAAATAGAGTTTACTTATCAAAATTATAACCACATTTATCTTAGCTCCAAGATCTCTCTTCTTCTCAAAATTCAAAACTTCCCTTACTTTCAAATCTTATTTAAAAATATTTTATGATCAATATTTATTTAAAAATTAAATATTCTAAACTGAGAACTACTTTTCTTTAATTTCAAATTTTATCTAAAATCTTTTATAATTAAAACTATTTAAAAATTATAATTAATACGTATTTAAAATTAAACATTCAAAAATATGTTTATAATATTTCTCTAAATATAAATATATTATATTAAAAAATCAATTAATTATTATAAAATTTACTCTTCAAGATTTTGCCTTTTTTTTTTTTATTATTTCATCTTTTTATTTTCTTTAAAACAATACTCAAATTAAAAATAACAAATTTTCTCCACTCAAGATTTATTTCCATTTCCTATCTACAATCCGGTGGCCTTTCCATTTCCTACCTGCCATAAGGCAATTATCTATTTTATGCTTAAGGATTACTACTTTACTATTCTAAAAAACGCAAATTAACAAATCCCTGCAATAAATTATAAATGGTACTTAGGGATCACTGAACTTACTATTATCTTAGACACAAATTAACAAATCCGTGCAATAAGCTATAATAAATTACAAATGGTGAATTTTCTGTCATCCAAACTAAGCTACCATGGGCATGAACGGAATCGAATTTTCATCAAATTATTCGATGTTTGAATCGAATTGCAAAATTTCCGTATTTATTTCTCTGATATAGACGTATTTGGTAGCTATGCTTTAAACACATTCTTAGTTTCATATCATATAATTACAATACATATTTTATGAATAATAGTTTAATCCACCGACTAGTTGTGCGTTAAGCCTTTTGTGCAATATTTTTTTTTCCTATTGAATAGAAGGTTTCGCTCTTACATTAGCAAAAAAAACAGTTTAATCCATTTCATACGTTCTGTATCCACATCCTTATCAATTGATAAATCACAAATTAAACACATTCTTACTTTCATATCATATGATTGCAATACTTTATGCAAGTTGATTGCCATACTTTATGCAGGTTGAGTCTATGAAACCTCTTTGTCTAAGATGCAACGTGCTACATTACTCTTTTATAAATATATTATGTTCCAACCCTCTTTGTCTAAGATGCAACATGCTACATTACTCTTTTGTAAATATATTATGTTCCAACCTAAAAATGGCATGGCATCTGGAAAGCACCAACTTGTAGCTCAGTTAAAGGATGGCAGAGAACTAGACCATGTATTGGTTTGGTTGTTAAAGAATATGACATATCAAGTTGGTCTTTGATCTTACTTGGCAAGGGAAAACATGCAATCTTTTTAGTTTACAACAACCAATATCCTCAAAAAAAAAGGCGGAGTTGTGAGTACCTAAACGCATAGTTGTGACTGTCTATTAGAATGTAATATTGTAATTTGGCTGATATTGTAATTTGGTAAATATAGAGAAATTGTAATGGGCTAAGTATCTAATAAATATTTGTGTGGTCACTTTTATGTGTATGTGTATGATTAAAATTATTGTATGTTACAATAGGAATAGGATGAGAATTAAAAGTATATTTTATATATAATTTGCATTTTGTTAGAAAATATTAAAAATGTAACATAAAAAATCTTATGTAGTTTAAAAGTTTAATCTACGCATCAACCTTATAAAATATATTTGAAATTTTCTAAGCAGTAAAATGATAAATTTCTCTGGAAGAATCCAAGATTCCATTCTATGAGAACTTGTGCCAAGTTCTATGGCTATGTATTAGTGAATTCTGTGACAATATGTGTCTATATCTCTTAATGCATTTTTATGGCAATTCCTCTTGTCATTATATTTGAATCTTCAGACACATTATATGTGAGGACCTGCGAGACGTTACTCCCAGATATATGCAAAGGACATAAGTTTGTTATCTAAGGATCATCATCCTTGTGACATGTATGAAGTGATGATGTTCAATGTAATTTTAAGTTGACCCCGTTAGAGTGGACGACAAACTCATGACATTTTGGTTTTTTTTCTTTTTACATGATCACGTTGCTAGACCTAAATAGTATGTGGAGGGGACCAAAACAATGTGGATCATATGTATAATTAAAGGACCAAAAAAATCAGGTGGCAATTTGGCGAAAGGCTTTGCAAGATATGCTAAAATAACTCTGTATAGTCCTACTCCGACCATCCCCTTTCCAGCAGAAATATTTTGCAAAGATATGTCAACCTTTTGTGTTTCTTGGGATATGTTCCAAGCTCCAAGATGGATATAAATTGAGAGCAATGAATCCAGTGGTATCTTGGGATCAGAAGGGTTAGGATGCCACGCAAATTTTGGGCTTGCAGAAGATCCCATGAACAACTTGTTCAACTTCAAGTCATCAACAATGAAGGTTTCATTTGGGGCACCTAGCTAGATATCTCCAGAACTTGTGTAAGATGGAAATTTAAGAGGTCCTCTTTCAATACATCGCTTTATTTTATCAGATAATTTGGTCCAGTGTTGAGTATTCAGTTCCCTATGAGCACAAATTAGTCTGCAGTCCACTTATATTAATCATTAAAAGAGAGAAAGTAACGGTATAAACTTCATTTGAACATATCTACGTCACTAACACCCAAAAGTTCAATATGCTATGCTCTGTTCCAGAGGTTAAACCCTCATACCGTTCTTTCTCAAATTGTTAAAAAAATGGGTGAGATTGTTATTCTATTATTCTTTTTTATAGATTTTCTGCCCTCACTGCTTAGTGTTTTAATGCAACTCATTTTTTATTTCACACCACACAAGAGGCCATGGAAATATTGAATCCCAAATAAAGTTGGTATATACAAATAGGGTGTGGATAAATTCCAACTATTTAAGTAGTAAAATTATTCAAACACAAGCATTGCCAATGCAAATATATATGGATGTTTCAAGAAAAGGCCAAATCAGGGTCTTCTAGTCAATAAAGGTGTCGTTTGTATATGGGAAATTTCTTGATCATTGTGTGTAATCTTAATGTTGATAGATATGTCTACTAAGTGGTTCCAGTTAATGGGGCATTGATTTGAGCGTTCAATATATTTTTATTCTTTATCAAAGTATTCTTTTGTTGTATTTGTGTTCTTCAATTTATGCCTTACGGCGTTTCCTTTGCAACATCTGGTGCAAATGCTAGTAAAATAGAGATGTAAGACTAAGACTACGATAAGATTAAAATTGCTATTATTTTCAAATAAATAATAACAGTTACCATAAATTATGCTTTTGAAAGCTCATAAAAAATAAGGGGTGATTGCACTTTATTGGGTGGTTAATAAAATGTAAAAACAAAAACGTTGTTTTTAAAAGAAAATGATTTTTAAAGAAGAGTATATATATTGCTACTATTTTTGTTTATTTTAATTATTGAATTTTGAAATATATGAACTAACTATTGTATTTGAACAAGGGTTACTTTGTAGATATTCTTGCTTATTTTAAGTATCCTTAAATTAGAGTAAGAAACATATAAGACATACATGAAGGAATAAAGTGTTTTTAGTAGCCATAAAATACAACTAATGGCTTGAGACTTACTTGAACATTGAAACCAAAATTCTAGAACCATATTTCCAAACAAAAAAATGTTTCTACAAAAAGTGGGAAAAAAATATTGATATCTAACGTTGAAACCAAAATTCTAGAACCGTACTTCCAAGCGAAAAAATGTTTCTACTAAAAAAAAAAAAAAAATTATTGTTATCTTGCATTAGAAATCTGCTAACTAAAACTACTAACATATATATAACCTCTCATCAAATTCTATTTTTACACAATATTACATTTGGTCAAATACATATGAATATGCTCAATATAAACATCACAAATATATATGAATATACTAAATATGAACAAAAAGTATATCTCAAATAGAGATTTTTATCAAACACAATAAACAAACTAATAAATTAAGAAAATATTGATGTTGTAATGTTTTATGTAATAAAGACAATTTCCTTATTAATTTTAGATGATATAATTTTTAACAAAATTATGATATATATTTTTTTAATAATATGTTTTTGAATGCATAATAATTTAAAGATATTTCAATTAATTTTTATTTGATTTTAGACAAAATTAACTAGTGACAATTTGACCATGGCTTACATAACTAGATTCCAATGTATTGTAAAAAATATAAAAGATTTACATTTGCATTAATTACCTTATGACATTTCAAAATGAATAAAGAATTTGGCAAAATTCATATTAAAAATGTCATTTAAACAATATAAAATTATAGTTTAACTAACCATTATATTAAAGACTTTGAAAATAAATATGATTAAAATCTTTCTTTGTGAAAAATGGGTATTTCAAGAACCAATAGATTAAAAGTTATGTAATCTAAATATTGTAAAATAATAATTTAGCTAACTATAACATTTTTTAATAATTTTTATATTTCTCAAAATGAAATATATTATTTATTATTTGATAGTTTATTTTTTACATGATGTAATTTGTTATTTTATATGATGTCATATGTTATTTGATAGTATATATGACAATTTTATAATTATATCATTTTAGAAAATTGAAATTTAATATAAATTTTTAAATAAAACTTCAAAGATACAAAATATTTTTTTTTTAACAAGATCGGTTACTTATATATTATAAAAACTTCGAGGACCATGTCCTATTACATATGAGAGGGAAAACAGGGAGGTGGGGATCCAAAATGGGTGCGCAGACCCTTGATCCTTGTTGATGAAGACACGGAGAACAGTTTGAAAGAGATAACGACTATATTGCCGGACAGAAGAACCTACTAACAGACAAAATTTACAATGCATATATCCTAAGGTTGTTGTTGGTTAACTGAGTCATCAGGCTGAGCTTCTTTTCTTGCGCTGGCCCTTTTCGAGGCTTCTGCTTGCATGCTCTGAGTTAAAGTCTTGATGTGAGAGATTGCTTCCTCCATATGGTTGCATTTCTCCTTGAGGGCCTCAATCTCTGCTTTCTGCTTCTCCAATTTCTTCCTTTTGGACCTGCTATCCGCTTGAAAGTCCTCCTTGAGTTCATTGAAGTGTTTAACGAATCTAGCAATCATAAAACAGTGGGCTTTGCACAAGGTGCATTCGCTATTAGTTATGACTTTCTCCAGAGGATTCGCTGCTGGCTCGCGAGCTTCTTGCTGATCGGCCATTTTGAAGACTTGAGGGATTATGGCTGGGCCAAGCTTCTGCTGAAGGGAGATACAGAGGGCGTAGAAGGTAGAGGGGAATAGAAGATGCTGAAAGGGGGAGAGCTGGGCGATATTCCTGCTCGGAGGAGGGACTGAGAAGTCCACAGAACTGTTGGCAGCCTGGGGGAGGAGGAAGACTGAAGAGAAGGAACTCTGAGACAAGAAAACAAAAGACTGATTAGCACTTAAAATAAACCTGAGATCGATAACGCCAGAGATTACCACGACAGAGGGAGGGCGGCCTCCACTCTCTGGCTGACTTGAACCGGCCTCAGAAGCTGTTCTGCTCCGGATGAAGACTGAATCACAACGCTTCGCTGCACTGATCGACTTGTGAGGAGAGGATGGGGGGCTGCTGATTTTAAAGGGTAAAGAGGGGTTAGACTGAGGCTTTGGGCAGATGAGCTTCATGGTAATGAAGTGACTGAGGGGCTTATCGAAGATTTTATTGTAGGTAAGAGAGATTTCGATGCGAAATCCGCCTGGCTGGAGCTTGGGATTGGCGGTGAGGATCATGTGTTGCCTGGAATCGTACCTGGTCGAGTTGACATAGGTAGTGTCTTTTGCGTGGTTCGAAGAGTTGAAGATCTCGAAGGCGCAGTCAATGAGATTTGCCAGGGGATTAGGGAGCTTTGGGACGGGCGCATATCGGGAGGAATGATTGCTGATGTGTCGCAGGTTCTGAGGATTTGGAGTGGAGTGGGACAAGCTAAGGAATTGGTTTGTCATAAAAAATTTTGTTCTCTCTGACTTGGCCGGTTGACCTGCTGGTTGCATTGTTAGCTTGACAATCCGCTTCAGTGTTGTTGGCTCTCAGGACATGTTTGAAGGTGGCGCCCCTCATATCACTGATGTTGTCCATGATCCGGGTCTTAAGATTGTTGAGAGCGATTTGCTTAAATTCGCCCCTTGTTACCATGGCTGCTATAAGAATAGTTGAGTCTCCCATAATGATTGGGTTTTGGATGTTTAGTCTCTTCAGGATTGAGGTGCCTAATAAAATGCTGTAAGCCTCGGCCTTGTTATTGGTCATGTTGCCCAGGCCCCATTCATAAGTGACCATAACTTTACTATGATGATCCTTTATAACTCCCCCTGCCCCTGCTTTCCCCGAATTATTTTTGGAAGCTTCGTCGAACTGGAGGGTAGGCCTTTTTTGATCTAATATCCATTGAGTGACTTCCTCTTTGGTACCTCTGAGTTTCCACTCCTTCCTTTTCTGGCATAATTTGGAGGCAGAATGGTTTCTTTTGTCCAAGCTGAGACTGAATTTGCTAAACCATTCGGTTTCAATTTTGTGCCAGCTTTCATGGTCTGGTTGGGACATGCCATTGGCACTTATAGTCTCTGAGATGAGCGCTGTTGTTTTTGCCAAGGTGTTGGAGATGTTGGGCTTCCGATTGTTGAAAATGCAATTATTTCGGGCGATCCAGATTTGCCAACAAAGAGTTGAGGGAATGCTATTCCACAGTCGGATGATAAGATTCTTATTTTTCTTGGGGTAAGGGTAGCTTTTTTCCCAATTTTTTTGGAGAGAAGTGATCTGGTCGAACGTTTCTCTTCTACTTACGGGGCTGATGATGAGCTTCCAACAGCTTTGAGAAAAGGGGCATTCAAGGAAAAGGTGTTGGCTGCTTTCTTCCTCGGCTCGACAAAGACAACAGATTGAGGGACGAAGAATGCCTCTTTTTTTGAGGTTTTCAGCCGTAAGGATCTTACCTTTGAGGAGAGTCCAATTAAAGAACTTTATCTTTGGAAAACATTCTGATTTCCAAACCACTTTGTGAAGGACCCAATTGTTGGTAGCCATGGCGTTCTGGAGAAGCTTGTAGCCGTCTTTGACTGTGTATTTCCCTCCATTGGGGTCCCAAACAAATCCGTCCTCTGTCATTTTGTTTGTAGGAGCTGAACCTGAGAGGGATATCTTGAGCTCAGTCCAAAGGTCCTTGAGGTCGTTTGGAGGGGAAAGGCACTCCCAGTCCTGCCAACTGTTATGATCCCAGAGGGAGATGTCATATAAGGAGTTCAAGTTTTTTGCTTCCATCCATATTTGGAGAGGTCTGAGGTTTTGAATTAAGTTCCTTGCCCTTGCTCCCATGATTCTATCCGCCCAGATGTTTATCTCTCTTCCATTGCCCGGCACTCTGGATATATGATTTCTGAATTGAGGGAGGACTTTTTTAATGAGCTTCCAAACTGGAGTGCACTGCCTATCCACAATTGTTTCTGAGAGGATGTTATAATTGGGGCCATTCAGATATTTTCTTTTGATGACCTCTGCCCACCAAGAACCTTTCCCATTGAGAATTCTCCAAATTAGTTTGAACCCCATCGCCTTGTTGGAGAGACTTGGAATTTTTATTCCTAAGCCTCCTTTTTCGAACGGGAGGGTGACTTGATCCCATTTGACAAGACTGAATTTTTTGGAGTCCTGCCTTCCTCCCTGCCATAGGAAGCTTCTTATGATTAATTCCATATGTTTATGCGTTCTTGCAGGAGTTAGGGTGACTGCGAATTGATAAATGGGGAGTGCAGATAGGATGGCCTTGATGAGGGTAGTTCTACCAGCCAGATTGAGCCAAGTCATTCCCTAGCTCTGAAGTTTTCCTCGCAATTTTTCTATGTGCTTTACCCAGATTTCTGACTTAACAGTTTCTTTTGCTAGAGGCAGACCCAGGTACATAAAGTAACTCCATTTTCTTTGAACTGGAATGTCAAGGATCGTGGAAATTCTTTGCATGATTTGCAAGGGAACATTCCAAGTGTATATCTTGCATTTTTTGTTGTTTAATTTTCCTCCGGAAGCTGTTAGGAAGGTGTCTAGCGTTTTCTTGAATATTTTTGCCATCAAGCTTGAGGCTCCCCCTATTAGGAGTGTGTCATCTGCGAAAAGCGAATGATTGATTCCTTTGGTCCCTCTTTCTATACTGATTCCTGTGATTTCTTTTTGCTTTCAGAGATTTTCCAGATGAATGCTCAGTGTTTCTGCCATGATGATGTATAAGAAGGGGGAGAGGGGGCAACCTTGTCTCAGTCCCCTAGTACTTCTGAAGTAGTTACTTGGTCTGCCATTAATCAGAGGAGCTGTCCAGGGATGAGTGATACACTCCATGATAATGCTAATAAAGTTGTTGGATATCCCAAATTTCCTGAGGACTTCCTTTAAGAAGTAGTGGTTGACTCTGTCAAAGGCGTTTGCCATATCTAATTTGATGATCATGCCTCTTTCCTTCCTGTTTATGCTGCTGTGGATTTCCTCTTGAATAAGGATGACATTGTCCGTGATTTGTCTGCTAGGGACAAAACTGCCTTGGTTCTCTGAGATGAGGAAGGGGAGCATCTTTTTGAGCCTATTGGCTAGGATTTTAGTTATGGTCTTGTAAGAGACGTTACACAAGGAAATTGGGCGGAAACGGTCGAAGGAGAGGGGATTGAGATCCTTGGGAATAAGAGCTAGATGGGAGGATTTGATGTTGTTTCCCATCTTGTGTTTTAAGAAGACGTTTTTCACCATCCTTATGTAATCTTTCTTAATAATTTCCCAGTGGTTTCTAAAGAAGGCCACTGTGAACCCATCAGGGCCTGGAGCCTTGTCTTGCTGCATACTAAACGCTGCCAACTTAATTTCCTCTTCAGTGACCTCCTGATCCAGCTCTCTGCTTTGCAATTCTGAGATTTTTTTTTCCAATTGGCCTTAGAAACTTCGCATTGTCCTGAGTCTGGGAGTCCGCAGATAAAAGGCATTTGAAATGTCTATAGGTTGCCTCTTTTATTTCTTCTTGGTCGCTTATCTCTTTCCCATCTACCATGATTCTTTCTATTTGATTTCCAGCGCATCGAAGCTTTAAACTGTTGTGGAAAAAAGAGGTGTTTTTGTCTCCAGCCCGGAGCCAAAGACACCGAGATTTTTTCCTTTGTTCCTCTTCCTCCAATCTGTTTTGCCTGTATAATTCCTTGTACATTTCGTTTTCTTTGGATTGATCCTCCTCTGTGTACTGTGTGCTTTCTTTTTCTTGATTCCATTTCTCTAATTTCTTGTGGAGGTATGTTCTTTTTTTGTTTTCCTCTGCTGCATAGTTTCTTGCCCACTACTTGATAGCTGTTCTAAGAGATTTAAGTTTGGTTTCCCATATGTAGTGGGGAGAACCAATGACTTCCTTCGCCCAATGCTCCTGTATCAGATTTCGAAATTCTTCTTTGTTGTCCCAGGCTTTGTTGTATTTGAAAAGGAGAGGCCCCAAATTCCTTCCCTTGTCAAGAGTCAAGACCATAGGTTTGTGGTCTGAAGCAGAGCCTTGTATGATTTTGCTTTTAATGATGGGGAAGCTTGCAACTATTCCTTCTTGAACGAGGATTCTGTCTAGCCTCTCTTTTATGTTGTTGTTGCCAATTCTCTTGTTACTCTAGGTGTACTTCCCATTTTGAGGAGGGATGTCCACAAGATTGTGGGTTTGGATTATAGTTTCTAGGGAATCTCTTGAGGGATCTGCATAGAAATTTCCTCCTAGTTTTTTATCAGCGTTCCTTATTACATTCAAGTCTCCTCCCAGGAATATGTTCCTTCCTTGAACTGATTGGAGATCTGTGGTTATTGTGTCCCAGCATGAGGCTTTGTCCCTGTAATGATTTGGTGCGTAGATGTTATAGATTATGTAATCCTCTTTTGAAGCTTTGTTTTGAATATCAGTTCTGACCCACCAGCTGTGTGAGTTTTGGTTTATAAGTTCCCACTTGTTTTCGTTCCATATGGTTCCTATACCTCCTGATGCGCCTGCTGCGCTTATTGCTGTACCTGAATAGTTTTTGCTTCTTTTGGTGTGATTTTGAAATTCTTGATCAGAGATTTTGGTCTCCTGGGAAATAATTAAATATAGCAAAAACTAAAAATTAAAAATATAAAACATATTAAAAAAAAAAAATCCAAAATATCTAACATGAATTTGGAATTTGGGGAGAGCTAAAGGCATTTCACATTGAACTCATGTTGGAAATCGAGTAAGTGTAGCCAAAACCATGCAAGGACAAGGTTGAGGAGAGAATTAATAGAGACCTTGAATGAAGTAACCAAAGTCGAGAAAGTAGCTGTTAGTACGGTCATACCACATTGAAAATGTCGATGTCAGATGCTCATTTTCGGCACAAGTTAATTTTTATTTAGTTTTTTTCATAAGTTGATGCATAATAATCATAAGAAAAACTTAGAACAACTTTAGTCGTAGGTGGAATAAGCATGACAAAAGACTTAAACAAGGCTGACCAAGTGTATGTGTGCCATTGGATATGCAGAATATGTATAGTGACCATGGAATTTTAATTTCATATTGATGATTTAAAGAATGATTGTACAACCAGTAATATCTTAACAATGAATTTCACTAAAATTTCCTTGAGGAAGGAATAATACATGATGAGAGATTATGGCTCCAGATGATGGGGCTCATTTAAAATTTAATGATGTACTTAAAATGAGTATACCTATGGTGTAAATGGTCAACTTAGTAGTTGGAAAAAATGGAAATGATTATAAAAAAGTAATCAATATCTTGATGAAAACATGGCACTGATAAGATTGGTGAGATAACCTAGATCCTAGGGAGACGTTGAATAATCTTATTTCATAGTTGGTATTCATTGTTTATATAAGGAAATGGAATTGATTCATGATATGAATGATTATATTGTATTATTGTTCTGTATTTTATTTTTATTGAGATGATTTTCATATTCATGATGTTGGAATGAGGTTTCGTGATATGATGGTATGAGGATAATGGTGCACATATGGTTTTTATTTATTTAGTTGTTATGATAATGATGTTGTATGCTCGTGATTAATATGATATGCATAGGGATTATGGTGTTATGATATGAGGCATATTGACATGTGGTTCATTTATTATGTGATGATATGTCTTTGATGTTGATATGTCAATGTTACAACTTATGAGGATGTTATGATGTGAAGCATGTGGTAATTACATGTAGATTTTATGACATTCATGAGCATGCAGTTCTTTACTATTCAAAATGTGGCTATTAATAATGATGTTATGTTATAATGATGACATGCAAGAGTTGGCATGTGGATTATTTTCTATAACTAATGCATTGGTTGCATTTTGAGATGTGGTGTTTGACAGGAGATCCACGAATGGGCCGAGAGGGCTGGTTTATTTTATGATCTTGTGTGAGCCCATATCTGTGAGGGAGAATAATATGTAACACCATATGGGCCGGGGACAAACTCAATCAACACTACATATGTCAGTGGTTCCTTTGTCTTGTATAGCTCTTGATGGATAACTCTTGAGGAGGCCAAGTGTCTAATATTGTAGGCTAGGTGCCTGGTATTGGATTCAGATGCTAAAGTCTGGTGGGGGTGTAAGGACTTCGATGCATGGGGTTGTGCACCTTAGTAGGTGTGGAGGGAGCGGGCCAACCTTGCGAGATGCCCACAGTCATTGAATATTGGGACTGGATGCCAGCCTTGGGGCAGATGAGGTCTGAGCCAGGTGCGAGCCTTAGGCTAGGATACAAAGCGATGAGGCTTATATCTAATTCCGAAAGTGCAAAAAAGGATAGAGATTCCTTGAGATTTCTCGAGTGTTGTGAAAACTTTCGATGCCTGCTGGTTATACTAGTTCATCAAAGGGTGTAGAGCAAACATGAAATAATAAATAACTAAATAAATAAAATGTTAAATGATTCACTTTAACTTCGAGACGAAGTTCCTTAAAGAGGGGGAGTATATTGTAATGTCCCATAATAATAATAATAATAATAATAATATTAAAATATAAGCAAATAAATAATAAATAATAAATAAGAAAGAAAAGATAATAATAGTAAATAGATAATAAATAATTAAGAGATATAATAATAACAAATAAATAACAATAGTAAATAACAATACTTGAGCTCTAAATAAGTATATATAAAAGTAAACTATAAAATAATAACATTAAGTAAAGTTAACAAAAAGTAACATAAAATAAGAAAGAGTTAACTAAGAAAACTATAAAAATAGTAAAAATAAGTAAAGTTATCAAAAAGTAAAAAGGAATAAAATAAGAAATAAATAAATTAACAGAAAATTTAACTTAAGTAGTAAAAAAAAAAAAAAAAAATTGCATGTTGCCACATGGAATGTGTGCATGTGGTTCTCTTTCCAATGTTTGGTCTATTTAATAGATGATGAGGAAGATGAGAGATCATTCCTTCCCCCATTCTTTGGGGAGAAAAATGTTGTGAGATAAAGGATTCCCTGACAGTGGTACATTGATTGAGGGCTCCGGGGTGACCAGCTGTAGAAAGATTATGTGTAGCCAAGCCTACGGTTGGGTGGAAAGTCGTACCCAAAACTTTGTTGCAGTTAGTGAGATTCAAATAACGTTCAACTCTGAAATTACAAGTAAGGAATAACATCGCTATAGGTAAGTTGTCTTTGCTCATATTTGTCAAAAATTCTATGCTAATTAGTTGAATAGAGGTGTTTTGATTGTAAATCGCATAATTGATCTAATTAGTTGCATATTTTAATTTCGCGGTTGTTACACTCTTGGGGGTAAAAACCTACATTCCTCTCTGTCTCTCTCCACTCCCGCTGCTGTCCTGCTTCATCTATTCCTTCTTGTAAGCCTAGCAGCAAGAGTGTACTGATCTTGAGTCCTATCCACCTGATTTTCACCCTCTACATGATCCTCTTGTACAATGGTGTTCTCTCGAAGGCATTCCTTAGCCTTTTAGGAGAGTGATATTCTCTGCTATGTAGACTATGGGGTAAGGCATGCCATCTCCTCTGGCAAGATTGCATACTTTTTGTTCCTAACATCCTGAATGTGTCTTCAAAGTGTAGAATGGCTTTCTATTGGGTAGAAATGTATTCGGGTGCTAGAGCAACATCATTGTAGATGAGCCCATGATCGCTAATGGCAGCCTTTGGGCTCACTAGCTTTGCCATGATATACAATGGATTATTTTCCTCCTTTACCATTACCCTTTTCACTTCCTCATCTCTTTTCTCCTCATGAGTCATCCAGAATGCGAAAGATATCAACTATATATCTCCCAATCTTAAATTGGGATCCCAAAAATTCATATTTGTCAAAGTGAGGTTGTGCATGTAAAATTCAATGAATTTGTCTCCATCTTCCATGTTAGTTTGGCTGCAAAATTCAATGAACTGCCTATAGTCCTGAAAAAGCTGAGATCCATATTGTGCCAAAGTTTTGATTTGGAACTGCAGCCACTGTTCTTTGATAAAGAAGGCATAAGACTTTGATGGTTGTCTGCATTGCAGTGCTTCCATGGAGAGACTTGCCGTGACAGAATTTTATGTTTCTTTCTCCCGCAACCTCTCTCTCAACCTCATGTTTTCTTTTTGTACTTTCTCCTTCATTATAGACTCTCTCATTCTCAACTCATTTAATTCTTTTCTCATTTAAATGACATTTTATTCCATGATGTCTACATCCTCTACCTTCTTAAATTTAGCAATTTGCATTCACATGTGGGTTCTACCTCTCTCTATCTCGAGCTCATAAAGGAGTGGGATTGAAAATTTTTCGGGGATAATCCTTCCTCCTTCAATGAATTCGTAGTAGGAGTTCAAGCTAGGTTGTGGGCTAGGTTCTTGGATTCATTGTAGGTCTTTTCCAAAAATATTTGATGGGGTGGTTGTTGAAAATGGGAACAAGAAATTGCTAAAAATAGAAATGCTAAAAATAACAGTTTGGGTACAAGTGCTGGATTGGGCAACATGGAATGAAAAAATTGAAGTGCTAAAAATAGAAGTTCTATTTTTAGCAGTTCAGAATGGATTCCTATTTTTAGTCAATTCTTGGACTAAAATAGGAAGTAAAATTCGAATTTGATATTAACAGCAGTTTGTAAATTAATTAATTAATTCATCTTGAGTTAATTAGTTAAGGAAAAACAAACTTGAAGTCTATGTGAGGACATGCAACATTTATCTATTAATTGAGGAATTTATCCATTAGTTAAAGAGATGAGGAGGAGAGTTGTAATATGAGTTGTAATTAGTTGGCTCAGTTAATTGGAGTCAAGTCCAAGTTAGATTAATTTAAACAGTGTGTTAAATTAATGAGATTCAGTTTGTTAATGCTTGCATGCATGTAACAACTGGTATTTTCAGATAACTGAAGATTCACTCATGGATAACTCATGCATGTCAGTTCAGACAGAGACCTAGTTGAGATCAGATGGAGGGACAGTGTACTATCAGTTGCTAGTATATTCCTTGTGAATATTCCTTGCATGCATAAGGAATATTATTCCTTATGGATTGCGTAGTTGGACCTGAGGTTAAAACAGGTATGATGTGGCCAATTCACACATGTTATGACATGGACCCCAATCAAAACTGCGCAAGGAAATAGGAGCTTGGAGGACTTGTGTAGCCTATATATTCAGGCCTAAGTAGTCCATGAGCTTGATTATCAGAGTACAGAGAGAGCATGATAGCTTTTGAGCTTATTCTTTTTGGATGTTGTTGAGGATTTCCACTTGATTGATAATACAGTGTTGAGGTTTTATGCTGGTGCTTTCCCCAGTGATATATTTTGTGTTATGTGTGATTGATTCCTTCTTATCAGTTATATGTGTTCATGTTTGACATGGCTCATGGTTGATTAAGCTTCCGCAAAGTTTATGGTAGATGTAGATCTAGTATTATGCTTTAGTACATTACATATATCAGTTTGATATGTAGGTGAAATTTCTACATGATATCAGTGAGTGAGCTAGCTGATTTGTAGAGAAAATTCTACATGGTATCGGAGCTAGCTGATCTGTAGAAAAATTCTACATGGTATTAGAGCACAAGTGATCAAGGAAGAACAATATACAATAAGGGAGAAGTTGAAGTTTTTGGTTTCTGAATATTGAATTGAGTTCTTATCACATCTATTTCACCGATGGCGTTCTATGGTTAGGGACTCGAATATGCCCTTGATGGCAGTTCGAATTATATAGCCTGGAAGGATCGCATGGAGGCAGTATTAGAAGATAATAGCCCTAAGGACTTCATTGATCAAGAAGTCGCAAAGCCGACTGATGCTACTCAACAGGCGGAATGAAAGAAGTGTGTGGCTAGAGCAAGGAGAATCCTTCTGGATGGAGTTCAAGATCACATTGTCTCGAGCCTCCATGGGAAGGAGACTCCGTTTTTGATATGGAAGACATTGAAAGATCTTTATCAAAATAGCAGTGATCGGAGGAAGCTGGCACTGAAGGAAAAACCTCGAAATATCAAGTGTTAAAAGGATGACACGATATCTATGTAAATGAACAAGCTCACCTCATGTGGGGATGAGCTTGGAAGTGTAGGGATCGTGACAACTGATGATGACATGATGAGTCTTGCACTCCTCGGTCTTCCTAAGAGCTGGCATAGCTACCGAGACTCAGTTAATGGAAGAAAGAAATTACCAGATTGGGAACAACTTTAGTCGGATTTGATGCAGGAGGAGATAAGAAGAAGCACCAAAGATGGTTTTCATCCATGGACAATGAAGAAAACTGTGCCTTAGCGAGTAAGGTGAAGAAGGGGAAGGAGAAAGTTTCTCTTTCCCAGTCCAGTTCTTCCCATGGTGGGAAGAAGTTTGACAAATCAAAAGTGTGATGATTTCGTTGTCATGAGGTGGACCATTTTGTTACAAATTGTCCACTGAGGAAATCCAAGAAGGGATCCGGGGAAGGATATGAAGGTGAGGCACTTGCTTCATAGTTCAAGTTGGATTTCACACTCTTCGAATGCATGGTTTCATCCATGGTGGGAAGTGGTTGGTTTCTTGATAGTGGAGCTTAAATCCACATGACTGACGACAAGAGTTTGTTCAACACTTTGGAGGAGAAAGATCTCCAGATACTCATAGCAATGGGTAATGATGAAAAGTATAGCGTCTCAGGTGAAGGCGCGGTTATTTTTCAAAGGGAGCATGGAGCTCGCCTTACCTTGACCGATGTCAAGTATGTACCAGGACTGAAGAGAAACTTGGTGTTGATCGTGATGCTGGAAGATAGAGGCTATGATGTAGTCTTTAGTAAGGGAAAGGTTTTCCTTAGACACATCATCACTAGACAGGTGAAGCAGATTGGTTCACGGGTCAAGAACCTGTATGCTCTTGAGGTTCAAGATGCATGCAAAGCCTTGAGCAGCAATGCAACTGATGGAGACTTGGTGGTTGAGAGGGAGAGTATATTACTTCTTAACATGCAGCGCCAGAAGAAGTCTCAGACGATTGTGGAGGAGCCACGATTGGTGCAGTAGCTTCAAGAGGTTATGGAGCAGCCACAACAGGGGAAGCTTAGAGGAGATCGAGTAGAGACATCTACTCATGCAGAGATCTCCAGTAGGGGGAAACATCGAGCCAGGTGGGCAGAGGGATCACATGCAGCCATACCTCCAGGTAGGAGGTGGGGTGATGTTGAGTGATCGTCCCAAGGAGGAGGGGCAGGATCCTTGAGGTACCCAACCTCTTTGATTCGACTTTGCTATGAGAGCCTCGATGAGGAGTAATAGAACTGAATGATTGGGTAGAGATAGATGCAGACGAAGCAGTAGAGAGAGTTACAATGTAGGGAATCCCAGGACATCGTAGAGTTAGCTGGCTATAGCAATGCGAGAGGCACAAGTGTGTCGCACTAGTGCAGGGTAGCACAGAGAGGTGTGCAGCGATGCGAGATGCATGGAGATGTTGCAGTAGCGCAGAGGTTAGAGAGGGAGCACTTGTCAACAATAGGTAGAGCTTCAACATCAAAGTATGTTTCTAGCCCAACAGAGAGGTCAGTTGGGAGTTTTTTTTTTTGTTCCGAGAGTTGCTAAAGCAACCACACCTGGTAGAAGTGTTGCATGTAGAACATTCCAGAGCTACAGGATTAGGTTCGAGAGTAAGCCTTTCTTGTTGAGAGTGAGTGTTGAAAATGGAAACAAGAAATTACTAAAAACATATAACATATATATTTACATTCATAATAAGTGGTTATAACATATTTATTATAACATCATAAATATGGTAACATAAATATTCATGTAATTTGGATTTTGGATTAAACACATATGGGTGGAAAATATTTTGAATTGTTAAGACGATGAATTTGTACGACCTTCGGGAAATATGGTGCACATATCACCACTATTTATGGAATTGAATAAAGCGTAATTAGAAGCGACGGGCTCTACTTTTCCTTATACTTACATTAAAAAGGTTTCATGAGAACGGGAGATAAGGAAGGTTCCCGTAAAATAGACTAAGACTAAGACTAGGATAATATTAAAATTGCTATTATTTTCAAATAAATAATAAGAGTTAGCATAAATTATGCTTTTGAGAGCTCATGAGAGATACACATGGATTAGAGAATGAATAAGAGGTGGTTGCACTTTATTATTGGTTGATTAATAAAATGTAAAAAAAAATGCTGTTTTTAAAAGAAAATGATTTTAAAGAAGAGCATATATATAGCTAGTGTTTTCATTTAGTTGAATTATTGAATTTTGAAATATATGAACTAACTATTGTATTTGAACAAGGGCTACTTTGTAGATATTCTTGCTTATTTTAAGTATCCTTAAATTAGAGTAAGAAACATATAAGACATACATGAAGGAATAAAGTGTTTTTAGTAGCCATAAAATACAACTAATGGCCTCAGACTTACTTGAACATTGAAACCAAAATTCTAGAAGCATATTTCCAAACAAAAAAATGTTTCTAGAAAAAGTGGTAAAAAATATTGATATCTAACGTTGAAACCAAAATTCTAGAACCATACTTCCAAGCGAAAAAATGTTTCTACCAAAAATAGTAAAAAAAGTTATTGTTATCTTGCATTGGAAATTTGCTAACACACACACACACACACACACACACACACACACACACACACATATATATATATATATAACCTCTCATCAAATTCTATTTTTACACAATACTACATTTGGTCAAACACATAGGAATATGCTCAATATAAACATCACAAATATAGATGAATATACTAAATATGAACAAAAAGTATATGTTCTACACAAGTGAAACGAACACTCAAATAGAGATTTTTGAGATTTTTATCAAACACAATAAATGAACTAATAAATTAAGAAAATATTGATGTTGTAATGTTTTATGTAATAAAGACAATTTCCCTATTAATTTTAGATGATATAATTTTTAACAAAATTATGATATATATTTTTTTAATAATGTATTTTTCAATACATAATAATTTAAAGATATTTCAATTAATTTTAATTTGATTTTAGACAAAATTAGCTAGTGACAATTTGACCATGGCTCACATAACTAGATTCCAATGTATTGTAAAAAATATAAAAGATTTACATTTGCATTAATTACCTTATGACATTTCAAAATGAATAAAGTATTTGGCAAAACTCATTAAAAATGTCATTTAAACAATATAAAATTATAATTTAACTAACCATTATATCAAAGACTTTGAAAATAAATATGATTAAAATCTTCCTTGGTGAAAAATGGGTATTTCAAGAACCAATAGATTAAAAGTTATGTAATCTAAATATTGTAAAATAATAATTTAGCTAACTATAACATTTTTAATAATTTTTATATTTCTCAAAATGAAATATATTATTTATTATTTGATAGTTTATTTTTTATATGATGTAATTTGTTATTTTATATGATGTCATATGTTATTTGACAGTATATATGACAATTTTATAATTATATCATTTTAGAAAATTGAAATTTAATATAAATTTTTAAATAAAACTTCAAAGAAGATAACAAAATAATTAAATACTAAACAAAAAACTAAAAATTAAAAATATAAAAAACATATATAAATATTTTAAATTAAAAAAAAATTAATAATTTCCAAAATATCTAACATGAATTTGGAATTTGGGGAGAGTTAAACGCATTTCACATTGAACTCATGTTGGAAATGGAGTAAGTGTACCCGAAACCATGCAATGACAAGGTTGAGGAGAGAATTAATAGAGACCTTGAATGAAGTGACTAGAGCCGAGAAAGTAGCCGTTAGTACGTTCAGACCACACTGAAAATGTCGATGTCAGATGCTCATTTTCGCACAAGTTAATTTTTATTTAGTTTTTTCATAAGTTGATGGATAATAATCATAAGAAAAACTTAGAACAACTTTAGTCGTAGGTGGAATAAGCATGACAAAAGACTTAAACAAGGCTGACCAAGTGTATGTGTGCCATTGGATAAGCAAAATATGTATAGTGACCATGGAATTTTAATTTCATATTGATGATTTAAAGAATGATTGTACAACCAGTAATATCTTAACAATGAATTTCACTAAAATTTCCTTGAGGAAGGAATAATACATGATGAGAGATTATGGCTTCAGATGATGAGGCTCATTTAAAATTTAATGATGTACTTAAAATGAGTATACCTATGTTGTAAATGGTCAACTTAGTAGTTGGAAAAAGTGGAAATGATTATAAAAAAGTAATCAATATCTTGATGAAAACATGGCACTAATAAGATTGGTGAGATAACCATATCCTAGGGAGACGTTGAATAATCGTATTTCATAGTTGGTATTCATTGTTTATATAAGGAAATGGAATTGATTCATGATATGAATGATTATATTGTATTATTGTTCTGTATTTTATGTTTATTGAGATGATTTTCATATTCATGATGTTGGAATGAGGTTTCATGATATGATGGTATGAGGATAATGGTGCACATATGGTTTTTATTTATTTAGTTGTTATGATAATGATGTTGTATGCTCGTGATTAATATGGTGTGCATAGGGATTATGGTGTTATGATATGAGGCATATTGACATGTGGTTCATTTATTATGTGATGATATGTCTTTGATGTTGATATGTCAATCTTACAACTTATGAGGATGTTATGATGTGAAGCATGTGGTAATTACATGTAGATTTTATGACATTCATGAGCATGCAGTTCTTTACTATTCAAAATGTGGCTATTAATAATGATGTTAGGTTATAATGATGACATGTAAGAGTTGGCATGTGGATTATTTTCTATAACTAATGCATTGGTTGCATTTTGAGATGTGGTGTTTGACAGGAAATCCACGAATCGGCCGAGAGGGTTTGTTTATTTTATGATCTTGTGTGAGCCCATATCTGCAAGGGAGAATAATATGTAACACCATATGGGCCGGGGACAAACTCAATCAACACTAAATATGTCAGTGGTTCCTTTGTCTTGTATAACTCTTGAGGAGGCCAAGTGTCTAATATTGTAGGCTAGGTGCCTGGTATTGGATTCGGATGCCAAAGTCTAGTGGGGGTGTAAGGACTTCGATGCCTGGGGTTGTGCACCTTAGTAGGTGTGGAGGGAGCGGGCCAGCCTTGCGAGATGCCCATAGTCATTGAGTATTGGGACTCGATGCCAGCCTTGGGGCAGATGAGGTCTGAGCCAGGTGCGAGCCTTAGGCTAGGATACAGACCGATGAGGCTTATGTCTAATTCGGAAAGTGGGAAAAAGGATAGAGATTCCTTGAAATTTCTCGAGTGTTGTGAAAACTTTCGATGCCTGTTGGTTATACTAGTTCAGCAGAGGGTATAGAGCAAACATGAAATAATAAATAACTAAATAAATAAAATGTTAAATGATTCACTTTAACTTCGAGACGAAGTTCCTTAAAGAGGGGGAGTATATTGTAATGTCCCATAATAATAATAATAATAATAATAACAATAAAATATAAAAATAAAAACAAATAAAAAATAAGAAAAAAAAGATAATAATAGTAAATAGATAATAAATAATTAAGAGATATAATAATAGCAAATAAATAAAATAGTAAATAACAATACTGGAGCTCTAAATAAGTATATATAAAAGTAAACTATAAAATAATAACAATAAGTAAAGTTAACAGAAAGTAACATAAAATAGGAAGGAGTTAACTAAGAAAACTATAAAAATAGTAAAAATAAGTAAAGTTATCAAAAAATAAAAAGGAATAAAATAAGAAATAAATAAATTAATAGAAAATTTAATTTAAGTAGTAAAAAAAAAAAAATTGCATGTTGACACATGGAATGTGTGCATGTGGTTCCCTTTCCAATGTTTGGTCTATTTAATAGATGATGAGGAAGATGAGAGATCATTCCATCATTCCTTCCCCCATTCTTTAGGGAGAAAAATGTGTGAGATAAAGGATTCCTTGACAGTGGTACATTGATTGAGGGCTCGAGAGTGGCCAGCTGTAGAAAGATTATGTGTAGCCAAGCCTATGGTTGGGTGGAAAGTCGTACCCAAAACTTTGTTGCAGTTAGCGAGATTCAAATAACATTCAACTCTGAAATTACAAGTAAGGAATAACATCGCTATAGGTAAGTTGTCTTTGCTCCTATTTGTCAAAAATTCTATGCTAATTAGTTGAATAGAGGTGTTTTGATTGTAAATCACATAATTGATCTAATTAGTTGCATATTTTACTTTCACGGTTGTTACACTCTTGGGGGTAAAAACATACATTCCTCTCTGTCTCTCTCCTCTCCCGCTGCTCTCCTGCTTCATCCATTCCTTCTTGTAAGCCTAGCAACAAGGGTGTACTTATCTTGAGTCCTATCCACCTGATTTTCATCCTCTACATGATCCTCTTATACAATGGTGTTCTCTCCAAGGCATTCCTTAGCCTTTTAGGAGAGTGATATTCTCTGATATGTAGACTATGGGGTAAGGCATGCCATCTCCTCTGGAAAGATTACATACTTTTTGTTCCTAACATCCTGAATGTGTCTTCAAAGTGTAGAATGACTTTCTCTTAGGTAGAAATGTATTTGGGTGATAGAGCAACATCATTGGAGATGAGCCCATAATCGCTAATGGCAACCTTTGGGCTCACTGGCTTTGCCATGATATACAATGGATTATTTTCCTCCTTTACCATTACCCTTTTCACTTCCTCATCTCTTGTCTCCTCATGAGTCATCTAGAGTGCGAAAGATATCAACTATATATCTCCCAATCTTAAATTGGGATCCCAAAAATTCACATTTGTCAAAGTGAGGTTGTGCATGTAAAATTCAACCAACTTGTCTCCATCTTCCATGTTAGTTTGGCTGCAAAATTCAATGAACTGCCTGTAGTCCTAAAAAAACAGAGATCCATATTGTGCCAAAGTTTTGATTTGGAACTGCAGCCACTGTTCTTTGATAAAGAGGGCATAAGACTTTGATGGTTGTCTGCACTGCAGTGCTTCCATGGAGAGACTTGCCATGGCGGAATTTTATGTTTCTTTCTCCCGCAACCTCTCTCTCAACCTCATGTTTTCTTCTTGTACTTTCTCCTTCATTATAGACTCTCTCATTCTCAATTCATTTAATTCTTTTCTCATTTAAATGACATTTTCTTCCATGATGCCTACATCCTCTACCTTCTTAAATTTAGCAATTTGCATTCACCTGTGGGTTCTACCTCTCTCTATCTCTAGCTCATAAAGGAGTGGGATTGAAAATTTTCCAGGGACAATCCTTCTTCCTTCAATGAATTTGTAGTAGGAGTTCAAGCTAGGTTGTGGGCTAGGTTCTTGGATCCATTGTAGGTCTTTTCCAACAATATTTGAGGGGGTGGTTGTTGAAAATGGGAACAAGAAATTGTTAAAAATAGAAATGCTAAAAATAGCAGTTTGGGTACCAGTGCTGGATTGAGCAACATGGAATGAAAAAATGGAAGTGCTAAAAATAGAAGTTCTATTTTTAGCAGTTCATGATGGATTCCTATTTTTAGTCAGTTCCTGGACTAAAATAGGAAGTAAAATTCAAATTTAATATTAACAACAGTTTGTAAATTAATTAATTAATTCAACTTGAGTTAATTAGTTAAGGAAAAACAAACTTGAAGTCTATGTGAGAACATGCAACAATTTATCTATTAATTGAGGAATTTATCCATCAGTTAAAGAGATAAGGATGAGTTCTAATATTGAGTTGTAATTAGTTGGCTCAGTTAATTGAGTCAAGTCTAGTTAGATTAATTTCACAAGTTGTTAAATTAATGAGATTCAGTTTGTTAATGCTTGCATGCATGTAACAACTGGTATTTTCAGATAACTGAAGATTCACTCATGGATAACTCATGCATGTCAGTTCAGACAGAGATCCAGTTGAGATAAGATGGAGGGACAATGTACTATCAGTTGCTAGGATATTCCTTGTGAATATTCCTTGCATGCAGAAGGAATATTATTCCTTATGGATTGCGTAGTTGGACCTGAGGTTACAACAGGTATGATGTGGCCAATTCACACATGTTATGACATGGACCCCAATCAAAACTGCGCAAGGAAATAGGAGCTTGGAGGACTTGTGTAGCCTATATATTCAGGCCTAAGTAGTCCATGAGCTTGATTATCATAGTACAGAGAGAGCAGGATAGCTTTTGAGCTTATTATTTTTCGATGTTGTTGAGGATTTCCACTTGATTGATAATACAATGTTGAGGTTTTATGTTGGTGCTTTCCCCAGTGATATATTTTGTGTTATGTGTGATTGATTCCTTCTTATCAGTTATATGTGTTCATGCTTGACGTTGCTCATGGTTGATTAAGCTTCCGCAAAGTTTATGGTATATGTAGATCTAGTATTATGCTTTAGTGCATTGCATATATCAGTTTGATATGTAGGTGAAATTTCTACATGATATCAGTGAGTGAGCTAGCTGATTTTTAGAGAAAATTCTACATGGTATCAGAGCTAGCTGATTTGTAGAAAAATTCTACATGGTATCAGAGCACAAGTGATCAAGGAAGAACAATATACAATAAGGGAGAAGTTGAAGTTTGTGGTTTTTGAATATTGAATTGATTTTTTATCACATCTATTTCACCGATGGCATTCTATGGTTAGGGACTCGAATATGCCCTTGATGGCAGTTCGAATTATATAGCCTGGAAGGATCGCATGGAAGCAGTATTAGAAGATAATGGCCTTAAGGACTTCATTGATCAAGAAGTCCTGAAGCCGACTGATGCTACTCAACTGGCGGAATGGAAGAAGTGTGTGGCTAGAGAAAAGAGAATCCTTCTGGAGGGAGTTTAAGATCACATTGTCTCGAGCCTCCAGGGGAAGGAGACTCCGTTTTCGATGTGCAAAACAATGAAAGATCTTTATCAAAATAGTAGTGATCAGAGGAAGTTGGCACTGAAGGACAAACTTTGAAATATCAAGTGTGAAAAGGATGACACGATATCTATGTATCTGAACACTCTCACTTCATGCGGGGATGAGCTTGGAAGTGTAGGGACCGTGACAACTGATGATGACATGATGAGTCTTGCACTCCTCGATCTTCCTAAGAGCTGGCATAGCTACCGGGACTCAGTTAATGGAAGAAAGAAATTACCAGATTGGGAACGACTTTGGTCGGATTTGATGCAGGAGGAGATAAGAATAAGCACCAAAGATGGTTCTTCATCCATGGACAATGAAGAAAACTGTGCCTTAGCGAGTAAAGTGAAGCAGGGGAAGGATAAAGTTTCTCTTTCCGTGTCCAGTTCTTCCCATGGTGGGAAGAAGTTTGACAAATCGAAAGTGCGATGCTTTCGTTGTCATGAGGTGGACCATTTTGTTACAAATTGTCCACTGAGGAAATCTAAGAAGGGATCCGAGGAAGGATATGAAGGTGAGGCACTTGCTTCATAGTTCGAGTTGGATTTCACACTCTTCACATGCATGGTTTCATCCATGGTGGGAAGTGGTTGGTTTCTTGACAATGGAGCTTAAATCCACATGACTGGTGATAAGAGTTTGTTCAGTACTTTGGAGGAGAAAGATCTCTAGATACTCATAGCGATGGGTAATGATGAAAAGTATAGTGTCTCAGGTGAAGGCATGGTTATTTTTCAAAGGGAGCATGGAGCTCACCTTACCTTGACCGATGTCAAGTATGTACCAGGATTGAAGAGAAACTTGGTGTTGATCGCGATGCTAGAAGATAGAGGCTATGGCGTAGTCTTCAGTAAGGGAAAGGTTTTCCTTAGACACATCATCACTAGACAGGTGAAGCAGATCGGTTCACGGGTCAAAAACCTATATGATCTTGAGGTTCAAGATGCATGCAAAGCCTTGAGCAGCAATGCAACTGATCGAGACTTGGTGGTTGAGAGGGAGAGTATATTACCTCTCAACATGCAGTGCCAGAAGAAGTCTCAGACGATTGTGGAGGAGCCACGATTGGTGCAGCAGCTTCAGGAGGTTGTTGTGCAGCCACAACAGGGGAAGCTGAGAGGAGATCGAGTAGAGACATCTACTCATGCAGAGATCCCAAGTAGGGGGAAACATCGAGCCAGGTGGGAAGAGGGATCCTTTCTTGTTGAGAGTGAGTGTTGAAAATGGAAACAAGAAATTGCTAAAAATAGAAGTGCTAAAAATATCATTGCTAAAAATAGCAGTTTGGGTACCAGTGCTGGATTGGGCAACATGGAATGAAAAAATGGAAGGGCTAAAAATATAAGTTCTATTTTTAGCAATTAAGGATGGATTCCTATTTTTAGTTAGTCCCTGGTCTAAAATAGGAAGTAAAATTCAAATTTGATATTAACAATAGTTTGTGAATTAATTAAATAATTCATCTTGATTTAATTAGTTAAGGAAAAACAAACTTGAAGTCTATGTGAGGACATGCAACAATTTATCTATTAATTGAGGAATTTATCCATCAGTTAAAGAGATAATGATGAGTTCTAATATTGAGTTGTAATTAGTTGGCTTAGTTAACTGAGTCAAGTCGAGTTAGATTAATGAGATTCAGTTTGTTAATTCTTGCATGCATGTAACAACTGGTATTTTCAGATAACTGAATATTCACTCATGGATAACTCATGCATGTCAGTTCAGACAAAGACCCACTTGAGATCAGATGGAGGGACAGTGTACTATCAGTTGCTAGGATATTCCTTGTGAATATTCCTTGCATGCAGAAGGAATATTATTCCTTATGGATTGCGTAGTTGGACCTGAGGTTACAACAGGTATGATGTGGGCAATTCACACATGTTATGACATTGGACCCCAACCAAAACTGTGCAAAGAAATAGGAGCTTGGAGGACTTGTGTAGCCTATATATTTAGGCCTAGGTAGTCCATGAGCTTGATTATTAGAGTACAAAGAGAGCAGAATATCTTTTTGGCTGATTCTTTTTGTATGTTGTTGAGGATTTCCACTTGATTGATAATACAGTGTTGGGGTTTTATGCTGGTGCTTTCCCCAGTGATATATTTTGTGTTATGTGTGATTGATTCCTTCTTATCAGTTATATGTGTTCATGCTTGATGTTGCTCATGGTTGAATAAGCTTCCACAAAGTTTATGGTAGATGTAGATCTAGTATTATGCTATAGTACATTGCATATATCAGTTTGATTTGTAGGTGAAATTTCTACATGATATCATTGAGCTAGCTGATTTGTAGAGAAAATTCTACATGGTATCGGAGCTAGCTGATTTGTAGAAAAATTCTACAGTGGCTTCCTCTTGTGAGTCTTTCTTCTGCTCTTGTAGCTTCCCCTATCCTGCTTGTAGCATACTCTTCCCCTCCTATAGCAAACCATGTCTCTCATGTAGCAAACATCGATCCTCCTGTAGATTCTCTTTTTGCTCTTCCTGAAAGGGAGATTGTGTCCTTGTCTTCTTGAAGGTGAATGACTTAGTGGTAAGCCTACTCATAGGTGTTATGGGTGACTTGGTTTTGGTTTTAGGAGTGACCTCCTCAATTTTTCCCTCATTGGTTCCTATTTATTCCTTTTTGCTTGGTGACTCATCAATAATTAGAGGAACCCTTGTAGGAGTTTGTGGCTTCCCTTATCTAATTCTAATGCTCTTCCTGGTTCTGAAATACATTTGAATTGGTATTTATTGCTTCCTCTTGGGCTTGACAGGAGTGCCCAATGTTTCTAATATTGCAGCTAATTCTTGTTCAATGTCTTATGCTCCTTGGGGTTGAGGAGTCTCCTCAAGGCTTAATCTTTTTTCTCCTCCTCTTCTCCTTTCATCTTTGCTTCTCCTTCCTCTGTCTCCGCTACCTCTTTTTCCTTTGTTTGTCTTTCTTATTCTTATTTTCTTGCTACCTCTTCCTCTTCTATCTTTGCTCCTTCTTCTTCCTATGTTTTTGCTTCTCTTCCTCCAACACTAGAGGCTGGAGTCTCTCCTGGTGTGAGGGCTTGTGTTTTTATGAAAGTCTCCCTATCCATGTCCACAAATTTGTTCCATATGGCAGGGAATCTCAAGTGGTTCATAACATCTACCACTATCAATTTTATGAGGCCGTGGTGAGCTAAATGTTAGTGTTTTCCTTCCATTACCTTCTAACTCATATCCATGATTGATTATAGAAGGAAATGAGGGACACCAAGTCTTTGAGAAAGGGGTAATTCTGCCTTGAATCTCAGCTCCTGGAGAAACCTGAAGTGATAGGCATAAAACACACCTAATAACCCTTCAAAAGATATATATTTAAGTACATGGTAAGCTACCTCATCCCAAGGATAAGGTAAAATTTCTCTTCTCACTCCATTCTTTTCTTCTACAAGCTTCTCTTTTGAAAGGAAGAAGTTTTTCCTAGTTGTGACCCTTGCTTGTCTTCTTTGCTCCATGTAATTCCTAGAGGCAAGGTGGTCACTCTGCTGATGGTTTCAGGACTGAGAGAGATGGCCAAACCTTTGACAACAGTGGTGGCACTGTCTTCCTCATGAGAGTGTAATGCCATGGAAAATTCACGAGAAAGATCATCATCATACCCCTTTAGCATCTCAAAGAAACCCAACCACTGGTGGTTTCTGAAGATGTCAACTATAGGAGGGTGTTGGTATATTATCCTGGTGTCTGAGGGTTCCCTTATATTAATCCCCCCCCATGTCTTCTCTATTAATCCTTGATTCTATGTAGGTGTGGAATTCAAGAAAATTCAAACAGTCTCAGTGGTAAAATAGTGGCACAAAAAGTGGTGAAACAATGGCACGGTGCTCGGTAATAATGAGGAAGAAGGGTGCTCGAATTGATATCAACCAAACTATTTTGTTTTTTCTTATTCACGGAAAACTTCCAAAAGGATCCCCTACTGATCAATTGACTGTTATAGGATCTTAATTTCAAGCAGAGTGCTCATGAAATTAGGTGTAGAAACAAAGGAGGGTATCACTTACTTCTTATCAGATCAATTTTAGGTGTGCACGAAGGTTTTGAGAAAGTATCGAGCCACTATGACTCCTTTTTCTCCTCCCAACTCCTCATGTAGATCCTCTTGACCCTCCTATAGCAATTGCAGGCTTGCCTGTAGCTTTCTCTTGTAGCACTTTGCAGGTAGGGTTCAAACCTCCTCGGTGGCACTCTAGGCTGATCGATGCACTAGCTTGTTTGTCTTCTACCTGTTTTTGGAATGAGTGATGGTGCAAATGAAGTCGAGCCAACACATAATATCATTTTTTGGTTAAAATCTTGGAGCGCTATAGTGACTTCGCATTAACACGAGTTTCTTCTTTTTGACTGTTGTCCCCACTAATTGTAATAATTTCTCCCTCCTCATCATTATCACCCCACTCTTTGAGGTCACCACTTCCTTTTGATTTGAAATTTCCACATTGCATGGGTGACTAAACTCACACTTAAGTTTACTAGTCGAGGGCGGCCAAGTTCACTGGCCACCTCCAACCTATTAAAACACATTTTCTCGTTTAAAACACGTTTTTGTCATTTTTATCTAGAGAGAGGAGGTTAGGGTTTCCCTAACTGAGCCTACCTGTGGATCGAATTGCTATAAATGTTTGCATGATGGAGCTGGGCCATATATCATTATGATCAAGGGAGTTGACCTCTTTGACTTATTTCCTGTGCATGTATTCAATTTTATGCTACCTTGACTGTTGCTTTTCTTATGTGTTTGCAGGTGCCTCTTCTGATATCCAAGTTGTTGCTACTAGTGGAAAGCCTCCCTGAGAATGAGGTGTCTCTTCATAGTTACAAAAAAAGCTTGATCATCCCTTCTAGTGGTGGAAAAGAACATAATATCAGTGATTATTATGTGGCTACATAGGTTGCTACAGGAGGAGTTTCTTCCTGTAGTAGACTTTCATTCTCCCCTTGAAGTCTTCAATTTGCATGAGGCAGATGAGGGAGATGATGATAAGCTATGAGGATAGAGTTAGAGTGATGGAGGAGTAGTACAAACACTGTAGAGATAGAAAACAATAGCTTCTCTGTTTTTTTCTTAAGGTAAGACATAATGGAGAATTTGAGCAATTTTTTTGTGAAATGAGTGGATGGATGATTGAAAAGTCATAGGAGGACATTCTTTTATTTTCTTGGAGTTAGAATGGTATTTTGTATTGTTCTCCTCCTCGGATCTCCCTCCTATAGTTCCACAGGCTCCTCCTGTAGCATTACAGGACCTTCCTGTAGAAATACATGTCCTTCTTGTAGCATCAAAAACAAGACGTGAAATTTGGATTTCTTGATGATGGGATGGTGGAGAGAGATAGTAATATGAATGGAGAGGATGGATATGAGGTGTATGGAGAGAGGAATGGATGATAGCATGTAGGTCTTGGCCTATAGACATAAAATCTGCCACTGTGTACAATTATGCAAAACAAAAGAAAGTTTAGCAAATATGATATAAGCTTATTCCTTGTTCTCTTTTATTTTTTTTTCTCTTTTTCTTGAGACACACAGACTACCTCAGAGGAGGTTTTCAACCTACATGCCTGCCCTAGGTGCCTCAAGGGAGGTTTTTCACCTAGGGATATTTATTTATTTTTGCTCTTGGGCTGCCTCAAAGAGGTTTTCATCTAGGCCTTATATTATATATATATATAATATAGATATACATATATATATATATATAATATAATATATACTAGGCCTTATATATATATATATATATATATATTTCTAGGAATGGTGTGGATTGGAAGCTATGAAACTCCTAATCACATTCAATTCTTTGCTGATTGAACTAATAAATTCCTCCTTGGACAAAGGTCTTCTATATAAATTCAACCTGTAACCATTTACAAGCAAGGGAATGCCTTCCTTAACAATGGTTCTAATCTAGATAGATCCATTTTCATGACATTTTTCCACTAGGTATGGGCCCAACCATCTTGTCATTAGCTTCCCTTTAAAATATTTGAACCTAGAATCATATAACATGGCCCAATCCCCTTCTTCAAAAGTATTTTCCTTGATATGTTTGTCATGCCAGACCTTCCTCTGTAGATGTATGATTTCATTTTGTAAGAGAGATTGCATTCTGAACTCATCTAAGCCGTTCAGTTGGAGCATCCTTTCTTGTTGTGATGTGGTGACATCTAAGTCCAACTGAGCTGCCATTCTCAAAGTGCTATATTCAAACTCAATAGTAAGCAAAACTTTCTTTCCATAAACCAAATCATATGGAGTGAATCTAGTGGTGGTTTTATAAGTGGTATTGTAGGCCCAAGTGGCCTCTACTAGTCTCTCTACCCAATATTTCATGTTTCTGCCAACAACCTTGGTGAGGATGCTCTCTAGTGCTATGTTTGTGACCTCTACTTGCCCATTTTCTTGAGGATGATAGGCAGTGGATGTCTTGTGCTTGATATGGTGTTGCATCATGAGATATTCAATCAAATTGGATGTGAATTGTGCTCCTTGATCTATGAATACCTCCCTTGGATACCCAAACTTGTAGAAGCTATTTTCTCTTAAAAATTATGCCACTTTCTGCTCAGTTGCTACTTTGACTACCTTTGTCTCAACACACTTTGTCAAGTAACCAGTGCACACAATGATGTACTTTTTATATCCTAATGGTGGATCAATTGGCCCAATGAAATCCATGCCCCACTTGTCAAATGGCTCTAAGGCCACTTGATTTTGTAGGGGCATTTCATCCCTACGTGTGGGTTTTCCCATCCTTTGGCACTGATCATATCTAGTGGTATATCTCCTTGCATCTTGATGTAATGTGGGCATATAGTAACCAACCTATAAAAATTTAAAGGTTGTCCTTTTTGCAGCAAAATGAAGTCCACAAGGACCATCATGATAGGATGTCAAAGACCTCCTCCTCTCTTACACATATCCTCAAGGTTTGATCTGGTCCCAATCTAAAAAGATTGCCCCCAATCCAAGTGAAAGGAGAGTTTTTCCTTACAATCTTGTTTTTCTCCTTGGATGATAGATTTGGAGGGAACCTCATAGCAACCAAATAGTTTTCTATGTCAGAAAACCAAAGAGAAATCACCGAGATGGAAAAGAGGTGCTTGCCTGGCAGTTGATCATCCACCATCTCTTCATTACCTACAGGCAAGGTTGACCTGGACAAAAAATCTGCAACGACATTTTCTTTTCATGGTTTCTCAATAATAGTCAAATCAAATTGTTGTAACAATAACAACCACCTAATTATTCCAACATTAAAATCAAGCTTACTCATCAAATATTTAATGGTTGCATGATTAGTATGAACAAAAGTTTGGTACTGAGTGATATAGTGCCTAAACTTGTTTAAAGAATGTACAACAACTAAGAGCTCTTTTTCAGTGATAGTGTAATTCAGCTCAACTTTAGACAAATTCTTACTAATGAAGTAAATAACATAAGGAAACTTATCCTCTACTTGTCCCAAGGCTCCCCCCACAACTTTATCTGATGCATCAGTATAGATATGGAAAGGAAATTCCCAGTTGGTACCTCTTAGGATGGGTGCAATGGTAAAATTTTCTTTCAACACTTGAGGGGTCTCTTGACAACTGTTGGTCCAACATAAATCTGAATCTTTGGCCAGTAAACTAACAAAGGTGAATCCACTTTACTAAAGTCCTGGATGAATCTCCTATAATACCCTGCTAGTCCCAAGAAGCTCCTAACATCCCTTTGCTTCTATGGGGTAGGGACCCTTTTGACGATGGCGTTGTCTAGGTAAATCCTCTCTGTGGACAAAGACGATCCGTCTAGCCCAATAAGTGCATCTAGCAACCGAAATGATAATCTACTAGACACTTCTGTAAGTTGCAATTGAAAAGAGAGACGAAGAAGATGACCTACCTCGTTCTAATGCTATCTCGATCTCCTTTCTTGAAGACCTTGAATCACTCGCACCATGGGCTCATTCTTGCTTCTCTCAACATTTATTCACTTGCACAAGAGATCAAGGCACAAAAAGGCATGCAAATACAAATAGCATATCCAAAAGCAACCTAATTAACTGATCAAGGAATGTTAAGCTAAATGATACATGAGCATACACATTTAGGGAAAATGAACTAGCAGTTGTATATTAAAAGAAAATAAGGGGAAGCATACAACCAAGCCTTGATGTTGATAGGCTCTCCTTGAATGAATATCCAAGTCCAAGCTAAGCTCTCCAAGCACTCCTTCTCCAAGCCAAATGAATAGTATATAGGCACAATCTTAGTATAAGGGTGAAAATAGGCATAGACCAACCATTTGGGAATGGGAGAAGATAAATATATAGGCTTGGAAAGGGAGTTATGACCTCTTCAAAGATAGAATTAGGCCCTTATCTCAAGGAGGTAGATCATAGGGATAAGACCAAGAGGCCAATTTTGGAGAATTCGATCCCATCTATGCCAAACAACCTCCAGCTCGCCACTCTGGAAGCTTCTAGATCACGAAGCTTCTCATCCTCTTTAGGAAAGTTGCCTTTTTGGGATCATCGCGGGTATACGAGTGAATAGAGTGATGCCATCGTGGGTCAAGCATAGTGCAACATGATATCATCACTGTTTTGAGTCTCATAAGCGCGATGATGCTCAAATTAGGGTTTTAGATCTATTTCTTCTAGGGAAAGCTCAAGGAATTTTCCAATCAATGTCTTAGGAAGGATCTGAGTTGCATATATAGATGAATACACTGTATAATGGTCATCTTTTAGGCACTTCAGGGGATGTCACAGGGAAGTGTAGGAGGTGCGACAAAATACTGTGTAAAAGATGCCCCCCTAAAGCCTGAAGGAAGAACATGGAGTGATGGTTAAGATGCTTTACGAGCTTTTACAAGGATGAGGACAGTCACCATCAAGGGACTTGCAAATCAAGGACGTATATACATATACATATCTAATATCATGAATCCATTGTATGGATGCAACCATCCGAATGATAAGGACTATATGAAAATATCCTTGGTATGGGCGCAACCATCCAAATGAGAAGGATCATCTGTGAATATAAGATCCAAGGTATGGTCACAGCTGCCTGATATCACCATAAACGTAAAGTCCCATGGTATGGTCACAACCATCTGTATAGTAGAAACACATGTAAAATCAAGAATAACATATAACTCCATGCAACCTGAGTCATATCAGACAAAACTCAGGGTCTTGCGCTCCATCCCGATCCAACCAAAGTACTAATTCTAACATGCAAATAAATGTGTTGAAGTCGAACATGCTAGAAAACCACCTGATTACTGGTTAATGATGTGGACCGTTAACAAGCACGGGAGAAACCACCAATAATGACAATGGATCTCAAGGTACGACAATACAATCCATGAATGTGATAATGAAATTGAATTTGAACACTCGTGAAATCATTCAATCGAAGGCCAATGATGAAGACCTATCGTCGAACGCGAAGAACTTGGCATTTGGACATGCAAGCTCTAAGGTACTAAAAGGGAGTTTCGAAGTCGTCTTCCTGGATAATGTGTTGAAGTTGACAGGTAGTGACCCATTGAAGGAGAGAAATGATGAATCCCTCATCATAGACACGAAACAAGGATGGAAGGAAATGAATAAGATCCAAGACTGTAATAATAGGTCAGACAATGTATAGGTAAATAACTGTAGATAGGACTACACTTGAACAACGGCGACACAACTCCATAGCGTGGCAGCATTTGACTCAACATACGACTAAAGGTCATGATGACAAAATGGAATAGTCAAAGGAGAGGCAAAATGGATCACCCAAACCTAGGAGGATAAGTGACTGAGTGAGGATATCCCAAACCCGACACGAAAGTAGAAGAGTGTCATGTTCAAGAGCAACATGCTGCCTATACAAAGGATTTTTCATCTTCATTTTTCCTCTGCTATTTCTAGTGAGCACACCAATTATTTTTATCACAAGCTTGCAGGAGATAACATATGCTTGTCATGTAAGTTCATTCTTTGAATGAATCCATCCTAGTAAGTTTTACAAGTCTTAGGAAGGAGAAACTCAGTCTCATCATGGCGACGAGTCTTTCATTGTAAAATCTTAACGAGTTTGACGTAAGAATAAATCAGTGTCTTTTTCATATTTAGAGAGTTTGAAAAAGAAACGAAAAAGAAAAACCGATCATGTAACTTTTCGTAATTTTTCCATCGAATCCGAAAAGGTAGAAAACAATATTCGAGAGAACTTCTTGACCATATTGACCAAGGTGTACCTTTTTCGCAAATAACCAATCTTAGCCCAAAAAAGGGGTAAACATATACTGAGATGACATCGATTCATTTTAATTTAATGAGTTCAAAATGACAAGTACTATGTTATCACCAAAAAATTGATCATCTAGACTAATTTACTAGATGGATCGAAGTACACCATGTAAAGCCAATTTTACCATAGTAAAATTGCTTTCACTGTGAGAAATTACTTAATAAACCACCTTTGTTAAGTAATTTATAGTTAAACCCATGAAGAATAATTAAATAAATCACTATTTATTTGATTTTTTTCTATGAATAATTAATTAAACCATTGTTCAATTATTATTCTTTGTCATATTTGACCCAATCATGGAAATAAACAGATAAATAATTAATTATCTTATTTTTCTCTAAGAATAATTAATTAATCACTAATTAATTATTATTCTTTGTCAAATTTGACTAAATCCCTTAGGAATAATTAAATAGATCCTTATTTGTTTATTATTTCTTAATTAATCCCTTGAGATGATAAATAAATCGTTTATTTATTTATTATTTCTAAATAAAAGTTTAAATATTTTTTCCCTCCTAATCAAATATAATAAAATATTCCAAGTGGTTATTCCAAGAAGGAGATTAATAATATTTTATTATTGCTCATTATTCGAGGATAACTCAATATTTTGTTAAAATAGAAGGGTTTTCCATTCATTATTTACTTTTGATTATTTTCATTGTTGCACTCACTGTTGTAACTCTGATTATTTTTATTGTTGCACGCCATATTTTTGTTGGGTTTACACATTATAGAGGAGAGAGACTCTACACAAGCTGAAGACGTTTGAGGATAGCCAAGAACCGATCCCATAGGGGGGGACTGGTAACATCTATTTGTTCCTTTCACATGTGTTATGATGAAAACTATTCTTTGTATATCTGGTTTCCATTGAATGATTGGAGTTATTACTCTTTTCTTTTGCTGTTTAACTATGATTGTTTCTATCAGTTGCTGGAGATCTACAATGTTTAGCAGCCATTTATATTGTTGAGATTTTTTTTCATCCACAATTTTAAGTGGGTTCTTTTCATACATCTTTGAGAAGAAAACATTACAACATACTAGGCGATCTTTTTAGTTTTTGAGAGTCTGAAAAGGGCTTAAAGATGACTCCATTGGGGTTCCTTTTTCGTTTATTTTTAATGAGTTTGAAAAAAAAGATAAAACAAAAACTCATGAAAATCAGTAAAAAATAATCATTGTCCACTGAAAGCACCTGTAACTGCACAAAGAAATGCACCCATCATTGACATCGAGAAATAATAATAAAAAAATATTATTAAAATATTGACAAAAATGGCTGCAAAACTTATAAATAACCCAAAGTAACATTATTTTTTACCATTTTACCATAGTGAGTTCTCAAAGTGCATTTGTGCCCTAATTTTCTTGATTTTCAAGTAACCATTGCGAGAGATTCAGGGCGCCATTTTGCAAACCATTTTGCAGCAGGTAAGAGGTCTATCCTTGCTCTTGCATTTCATCACATTTTCATTCATTTTTAATGGATTTTTATATGCTAAAAGGGAGGATTTGCAATATTTTGAGCGTTAGTGATCATCACGGGTTTGGTCATCAGACCCACGATAATCACTTTTGATATCAAATACGCCCGTGATGACATCGCTCTGTTTGTAAAAACAGGGGCGATGGCGCCGAGGCAATTTTTTTTTTTTAAGAAAAAACCCTTTTTAAAGCAAAATTTCTTGATTTCAATCCATGAAAAAGGTACTAATTGGTGTCAAATGAAGTTTTGCAGGAGATCATAGTTCTAGAATGGAAAGAAAGAGGCCATGAGGCCGAATATCACCAAGCAGCCTAGAATCCAGAATGCATCAATGCCTTGAGATATTGTGGGTTGCTGAAGTTATTCAGGACCACAGGACTTAGGGCTTAGATGGATTTGCTGCCCTATTTGATCAGTATTTGGGATGTGGATCGAGAGATCTTTATCATCAAAGGCCAGGAACTGGAAATAGAAGAATGCGACATCTATTTTATCATGCGATTGGCCCGAAAAGGAGAAAGAGTCTAGCCTTTCGGATCTCGCCTAGGGCTGAGAGTACTAACACTTTGATTAGGATCCATTTCCTAGGTGCAGAAATGACGAGGGGTGGGAAGGTGAAGATCACCATGATCATCAACAACTTTCCTTTACGAACCATCCTATTCACCATAACTCATGTATTTGGGATGCGAGCCCTGCATGGGAGTTCAAAATCCCAATTCTAGTATGGAGTTGAGTGTCTGACCCCCACCATATTCAATTGGTTTGGAGGCCTTTTGGCGAATATGAAAAGGAAACTGACCAAAGGGAAGCAGGGAAACATGAGACAATTTGGGTTTGGCTCGATACTAGTGACTTTCTTCTTAGAGCGGGTGCCTCTATTTTGGTATCAATGGGTAGAGGTATCGGATCCTGCCCCCTAGGACCCGAGGTTAGTGAGGTGGAGTCAACTCATGCCTCGAGGAGGGATGGGTCAACAGATGCACTACCCTCCACAATTTTTTACTTAGCTGCAGTGCCAATTACTCATGGTGAACGATTATGCATATGTTGGCATAGATTTCCGATGGGATCCAGATCTACCTCTGCCACCGGGAGAACAATGGACTGATGCAAGTAAAGACTTGTTTTTTGGATTTTTTCAAGTATTATGATTTTTTTGTAAAAGTCTAAACTGAGACTCGACTTATGATAAATGTGCAGATGTGGGACTTGAAAGACCACCTGTCATGTCGCTAATATCACGACGGGTTTCTCATCAAATAGTGGGCACTGACCATGAGGAAGGAGCGAACCCCTTAACTGAGATGGAGCACAACCTAGAAGCGATTACTCGAATGAGTTCCAGAGTATGCTACTATAGACGAGGTGTCATTGCATTGGCAAAGACACACAATGGGAGTATCCGCAAGACTGCGTCGGTTGTTAGGCCGAGTGATCAGAGCAGTCTTGTGCTATCGTGAGCACCGTGCATGCTGAAAGCCTTTCTAGCTATTTTACACATTTTGTAGGCTTTGAAAGCCAAGTGTCCTAGAACACTTTATTTTTTGAGATTTTGATGTAAAAACTTAGACATACTCGATATATATTATATTATATATATATATATATATATATATATATAATATATATATTATATATATATATATATATATAATAATATATATATATATATATATATGTTTTATTTTCTACTTATGTGTCCATAATATGATCAATTTTATAAATGACACAAATGTCTATCAAGAACATAATTTGTTAATGCATTTGTTAACGTATTCAAATTGTGTGGAATGTGTTGATATGTGATAAAATCAAAATTTCTTTCCAGTAATCAAATATTTGTGGATTTCTCATTGAATAATGATTGTTTAACTATAACACAACGAGCTGTGAGTCTAACTTGACAACTAAATCTCTAATGCCAAGAGAAACTGCTTCTGACAATAATTCAATGACCACACTATATTCGACAATATTGTTAGTTGTCAGTCTGAGGCATATACCTTGTAAGTCAATCAACTCACCATTAGGGGTAAAGAGTGCCCAAGCTACGGAAGACAAATTCTGTGTGCTAGGACAAGCACCATTAGAAAAACTTACATAATGACTTGAAGACATCTACAAACCGAGTGGAACACAAGGTAAGTAGAACAACACATGTCTGCAAAGCAAACAAACACACCAAAAATCAAAAAGTGCACACTAATGAATTCACACACTAATGTACAAAAAAGAAATCACACAAATGACCTCGCGTAAAAATTTCAGATGGAGTCCATTTCCGGACTCAGGTAATCAATCAACAAAGAATAAAACTGGAGTTTCATCATTGACATGACGTGTAAGCATCAACTCGACCAAATAATAGAGTAAAAATCATAGAAAGCTATGCCCCCATGCCCCCTGGGCGAGTGAGGGTTATGTCATAATATGAAAACCCCATTTCAATGATGGGCAAATGGTAGACACTTGGTGAAAAAATCTCATAAAAGGAGGCATGAAAAACTTAATCTCCTGACAAGGAAAAAGTACCCCCAGTTGAAAGAGTTTGACGATTTCAGGTTGGACTGAAATGTCAATGGGCAAGGTTGCAGTAATGTTTCCCATATTACCCTCAGGCAGGACTTCGTGCACCAAAACAGGTCTTTGAAGTGGATGCGTTGGGCAATGAGAAGCCAATGCTTCAAGACACAAAGGAATCTCACCGAGGCTGGGAAGAAATGAAGAACGATGATGGAGACCGTTCCAAGGAGTTTCGTTTAAAGACATAACCTCAACGATACTCTCGCCGGTGGGGGATGTCTCGTTCAAAGGATCCGGGAAATCTAAACCACCAAGACAAGGAGAAGACACATAAGTATCCAGGTTCATCCTGAAAACAACATGACTTTCTGAAGCGACCATTGAAGCCAAGACAATTTCTTAATAATTTTGCTCTAATGGAATTAAAGGCATAGAATCGCCAAATAAAACAATTTGATCTGTAGTAGGAATAATCCAAGGATCTGAAGAAACTGAGATCATATTGATTGGCGTGACATTCAGAGGTGGGAGAGTAAAAGTGCCCATTAAAGTAGAGTCTTTGAAAAGACCTGCCCCCACACTCACATAAGGAATCTCAATATTTCCCACATAAGGGACATTGTCGTTCGATGAATCGGAAGAGAAAAAAGATAGTTGGTTGACGGTGACAATTTTTCTTTCATGAGGAAAACAAAGCACCGAGAACAAAGAAAAAACCACAAAAAACATAGCGCAGGTCCAACTTCGCTCGAGAAGAAGGTTGTAGTTGAGATTTGCATCTACAACTTCCACTTCTAGCTCAACGGTCTTTCCTTCCAACGTGATTGGCAAGTTCGTGAGAATATTGTATGGATAGGAGCCTCTGTCATCAAAGGCCTCCAAAGTTTTCGGGGAATGATTAAGAGAAGGAGAGCCTATAACCTTCCAACACGAAATAGACATGATGCAGGTGGAAACACCTTCATCAATAACAGTCTGATGTATCATCTTTCCTTTAATGAGAACCTGAATCAGAAAAGCAATCTGATGAGGAAGACGAGGAACATGGTTTTCAAGATCAAAGGTAATTAAACTCGAATCGGTAGGATCAATAACACCTATAACAAAAAACAATGATTTCCGTTGCGTTGGACAAGTTTGGAGAACCTCCAAAGCAGACATCACCGAAGGTGCTTGAGCTAAATCCTCAACAATATTATAATGATGTGCAACTCTAGCATTCAGATTATAAGATGATTTCAAAAGTACACCCTTGGGAGGTGGTCAGATTATGGACTCACTGTTAGGGTGCTCAATATGGAGCGGACCAGAACTAAATGGAGTAAAAGTAGAAGGTATATCATTAACTTATTTCTCCACCGTCTGCTTTTGTGGGGTTTGATAGTCCTTTGTTTGAGTAGCAATCGAAATAGGCGATGAACCTTGCATCATGAAAACTTGGGAACCAGAGGAGGCATAGGATTGCGGTTGGTCTACCAACTACGTCTGCTGATATGGAAAAGGTTCTTTCAAAACATACGGAGTCCCTTTCAATAAGTGGTTAACTTCAGAATGTCGGGGACAATACTTGGTGTAATGATCTTTCTCATAGATGAGGTAAGGATATTTCGGCTCACTTAGAAACATCATCAACAAATGATTTAGGTGGATCCTGTTTTAGGGTATCAATTTTGGCTTTACCTTTCCCCTTTTTCTTACCTTTTGATGCCTTATCTGCTGCGGTAGATTGAACAACATGTACCTTAGAGGTTTTACCAAGATTTGAATAATTTTTTGAAGGATTATTGGAAGCAGTGTCTGAAATAGATTTCTGCTTCGAGGAAGCCTTCGTGGAAGTTTGAGACACGAAAACAATTACACCATCAATAGGTGGTACATCGGGAGATTTTGAGGCTGCCATATCTGAAGATGGTCTCCAAGTATCATAAAACATCTCATATAACGTGCCAGATTGTGAATATACTATGTCTAGAAGCTGAGCATGGCCAATAGCTTTCCCTTCAGTAACACATCCACCGATAGATATATCCTTATAAATCGTTAGCGAACGATTTTGTGAACCATTCAGTTAGCAACTCATCAGCAATCTCGAATTTGATGAGGCGACACTGACATCTCCATTCATGGATATGATCAGAAATGTGGGTTGTGGTATCTTGCTTAAGGGATGTGAGAAAAAGATTTCCAATTTCATGCCGAACCAGCAATTGGAAGTGAGTGAGGAAGGCCATAGCTAGAGAGTTAAAGTCAACATAGGTAGCTCGAGGTAACTTAATATACCATTTTACGACAACACCTGTTAAGGTTCTCTAAAAGAGGCGAAGACACATAGAATCATAAACATATGAATTTGAAGAGCACCATAAGTGATATGTCATCACATGGGCTTCGGGTCCTCTTTATATTTTCCTTCGAATTTAGGGCAGTTGCTTGGAATTTTAGTTGGAACCGGAGGCCAGTAAGGCAAATGAAAAATAGGATCATTTGTGAGCCGTGAGACATCATACAACTCCAACGTAGCTAATAAAGGCAATTTCATACTGAACGACATACAGGGCCTTTGAGGAGACCCAAATTGCGGGTTCCAACCTTGTTGGTAAGTATTTTTCCCCCATAGTGGCGGATTTTGTCTATACGGGACTTGATTTTGCACCCACTGAGGGTTACCTTGACCATAAGTTGGATGTTGTCCCTTATAGGTTTGATATTGACCTACCATAGGTTATTGATAAGCATTATACACAACATACGGCTTGTAAGGTTGTTGAACCTGTTGACCCTGAACCTGAAGAGATTGGCCCTGCTGCTACAGGGGCTGACCTTATGCTTGCAAGGGCTGAACTTTTTGATACACATATGAAGCTTTATGCAGCAGAGGTTGACCTTACTGCTGCAAAGGTTGGCTTTGCTATTGTAAAGGTTGACCTTGTTGCTGCAAAGGTTGGCCTTGTGAGCACAAAGGTTGCGTAGGCTACTAAACAAACTGAGTTTTTTGTTGCAAAGGCTACTGAGACTGCTGCAAAGGTTTCCCCTGCTGCTGTAACAATTGTCCTTGCTGCTACAACATTTTCCCTTCCTACTGCAAAGGTTGTCGTTATTGCTACAAGGGTTGTTGGACAGTTCCTTGGGATATACCTTGAGGGTATTGGTAATTTCCAAATTAAATTTGACCATATCCACCAGGGATAGTGGATTGACCAGGCTGAACATAATCTCCTTCTTGTGGAGTGTAAGGTGGATTGACCAAGGCTTGCGAACCATATGGGACATAAACTTGCTGGAGTGGAATATGAACCATATAACGTTGCTGGTACTGGATATTACCAGACCCGGATGGGTCAACAGGGTTAGGAATACTGCCAAAACAAGGTTGATTAACTCCAACTGTGTGAGTTTATAATCTGGTCACATTGGTTTCACCTAACACAAGAGGAATATTCGGATTCCGCCACCCCCCCAGGCAATGGTGCATTCTATCCACTTGACGAAGGGGTGGAAGAACTAAATGAAACATGACCTGAAACAGTTGGTTGTACCGGAAGGGTCCGTTGAAACTACGATACAGGTTGCGATGGAATCATAGGTTGAACAGGAACTGACGTAACAATAGTCTGTACAAAAGTTTGAGAGGTCACATTCTGAATGAACGAACGAGAAGTAGCCATGGCATTAGAAGACTAAATGAGATTCTGATATAAATATCGAGCACTAGGAGATCCTGAAATTAACTGGGCTAGGGTTGTATAACCAGGTGGAAGCATGGGTCTACTGGTCTATGGGAGTGTGTGAGATGTTATTCTTCATATAAAAGGAAAACCTTATGGAGGAAATTCATACCCTTGTTCATCATTGACATGAGGAGTATGAGTAGAGGAAACTTCTGAATGACCCGGAGAAGAGGTTGGGATTTCACCTGCTAACTCCATAGATGGAAACAACTGTTGACAAGGAATTCGAGATGTGCAAGGAGATAACTCCAAAGGAATATCAAGCTGATCGTAAGGATTATAAGGACTCTAAGGATATATCACAATAGAATCAAATAATGGATTTGACGAATGAATAACAAGCCTTTGTGGACTCTTAGGGCTCTGTGGACTCTTGGATGTCCGTATAGGATTGTCTAGGGTCTCAAGATGAGATTCTTGAGGTGACCAGGAATCCGATGGAGGTGGAAGAGAAGACAGGGGTTGGATACTTAGAACAACCACAAGTTCAAAACCTTGATCTTCAAGTGATTGAGGAAGCTTTGGATGAACTCCTTGGGAGGACCCTTCAGTATCAATCAATGAAGGGCAACTGTGAGATGGACTCAATGGTTAAGCCATGATGACTTCCTCTCAATAGAAAAAAGGGAAAGGAGGTTCTGTTATCACTTAGAAATATCCTTAGAAGTTATTAGAAGAAGGAAGCATCCGAGGTAACCACAAACCAAAATTTTAGGCTTAGGCTCTAGCCAACCTAAGTCCAGAGAGGGCTCTCTCTATATAATTTAGCTTTGTTTTTATGAGATTTCAGGCTAGTTCTTAGTGTTCATGGGGTTTTGGTTTTGGATTTAAGGTTGGGTAGTGGAATTCTTGGAGAAGATGGATAGAGCTAGGGCTTCAAGCCATTGTGCTATGGATTCAGCAAATGGATAACATAATTGGATTATATCATTAAATGGAATGTTCATAGGGCAGGCTAGCAAAGCAACATGCAAATCTTTAGGCATAATGGGTGAAGTAATTCTAACCAAGGTGAAAGGGCACTTAAGAATCCTTGGATCGGGATCAGAAAGAAGAACAGAGGATGATCAATAAAAAAGGGCAATTAAGAATCCATTGCTATAAACCAGAGGAGAAACTATGGAAGCTAAGGAGCAATTATGAATTCCCTAGCTAAGATAGTTTAGGAGAAAACATTCAGAATGTAAAACAATCAAGACAGAGTGCATTTAAGCAATTTTTGAAATATCATTCCTTGTTATACATTTAGATTGTAGAAATTTACACAAAAGATTATTGAAAAAACATAAGGAAAAACAACATTGAACATAGGAGAATACTTATTTGTATTTCAATTTACACAAGAATCCTGTAAAATATCTGATCTTTATTCCTTTATCCAGCAAGCCAATCCAGTCAATAATATAATAGAACTTTGATTTGAGAGAAAAAGTCTATAGAAATGTTTTGGAATCCACCCTACATACTTCGAAATGTGAAGTATTTATACAAAAATATTTACAAAATATCTCAAAACAACTTGAGACTTAATCTAGGGAATAAAAATATCTTCTTCCATGAAGATAGAGTCAAATGTTGAACTGCTTCATGCTGTCCCTTTTATTGTAGTGTTGCTGGTTGTTTTAGTTAAGTTGGAGCCCTTTAAGCTCGCTGATATTTGTAGCATTTCTACACTAGAATATTCTTTACTTTCATCTTTCAACTGATACTCTTTGACCTTGTTGCTATGCTTTTACCTGTTTCACCTGGCTGCCTTCAAATTTACTGGGCAGTAACTTTCTGAAGTAAAATTATCATAGAAAATCTGTCATTTTTCCCACCATTTTGCATCAGGAAATTTTACATTTACCATCCTTCTGTAGATTTCATCCGCCTCTGTGTATTTTGCAAAATTTGGCTTAGTGAGGAACAAGTGTTTCACCTCATGCTTTAGGAAAAACAAGTTCTCCAATGTGTCATATAACACTTTGCCTGTTGGCAGGGCTTTAATGGCTAAAGTACTTGCTTGTTCCTTAGCCAATTTTCTTAGTCTATCTCCATAGTCCAGCTGGGGCATGAGCTTGTCATTGATGACCATAGGACTGGGAAGACCCTTCTCCCTCAAAATCTAAAACTTAGCCATGCATCTATCAATGGCTACTTGCATGTTATGGCATTTCTCTTCTAATTTAAGCATAAGGTTTCTTTTGGAAAGAACCTTCCTAATCTCCAGAATGGCCTCAGTCCTATCTTCTATGTTAAGCTCATGGAGCTCATATCTATTCTTGTTGTTTAGGAAGTGGATGAGTCGATTGGCATCCTCTGGTTTATCCCCCAGTTCTTCCCTTACTTTTTGGATAGCTTTAGTAACTATCTTCACTAATTCTATCTGCTCAAATATAAGTTGAATTGATGGCCAAATATCATTGACAGAGTCAATGATATTGGCCCAGAGCATTTCTTTGGTTTTTCCTAGTGGTTTCTGTAGTGTTAAATCCTTCTCCAGGATTTTGATTCTCTCACCCATTCTTAGTGCCTTTTGTGTTTCTTCTTTTTGCTTGAGTTGGGCAAGTTTACAATCAGTTTCCAGACTTGCTACCTTTTCCTTTAGTCTCTTCATTTCTATAGCCTGGATAGACATCTCTTCCATGGCTTTTACTAATTCTGCTGCTTTCTCTCCCTGTGTACCTGTTGCTGTTGAAGATTCTGTTGTTACTGGCATTGCTTTGGCAGATGGAGTTGTGGGTGCCAATGATGCTGCCAGTGTGGAAGGAACTGTCGTAGATACCATGGGGATGACAGTTCTAGAAGTTGTTGCCAAGTCACTTTGCTTCGACTGAATTAAAGTGTCCAACTTCTTCTCTGTCTCCTTGAGTTGATCATTTAGTTTAGGACCAAGTCCATGAGCTCTTCATGTCCTTGCTGTTCTTCTAGGACTTCCCTTGTCTGTGGGTGATGTAGCTGGGGTATCTTTAGCTGCTTCTTGAGTGCAACAATGTCATCATTTTTCTTTTTAATCAGCTGCTCTGTTGCTTTTACATCTTTGGGATCATGTCCCAATTCAATCACTAAGTCCTCTAAGGACTTGATTCTATTATCCTTTGCCTGTGAGGAGGCCTTCTCCAACTGAAATTGTGCTGATATATTGTTTAGGGAGTTCTGTAATTGGTGGGAAACAATTTCCTTCCCTGTTAATGTGGAGTATATAATCTCCCCTGTTTGCTTGTGCAGTTCAATCTGGTCAATGGGATGAATATCCCTTGCCAGTACTTCAAAATCCACCTTTTTGAAATCTGATGTTGTTCTTGGTTGCTGAGAGGTTGGCTTGATGGAAGTCATCTGCATTTTCTCCTCTTTGATATCAAAGGCTGACATCAGCCTATTCTGATTTGTAGGGGTCATTTTCAAATATTGGGCATATGTTTGGGCCTTAAGCCTTTCATTTCTGGATTTCATTTATTTGTATCTTTACTTAATGTCTTGGTCCTTATCTACAGGTATTCTGAAGGAAGATACCTCAATACTTTGCTACCTTTCCAACATCAGAGTTTGTGATGTGGAAGGCTCTGGCATGCCTCCAGATGGAGTGGCAGGCCTGCTCCTATTTCCTTATGTACTAGTGACCTCTGTTGTTTCCTCTGTGTATTCCTATTCAGAGACAGGATTCACTCTTTGTCTTTTGGTTTAGCTTGTTTCTGCATAAGCTTGTGAATTTGCCCTTGCTGAAGTAGTGGCCCCTCCCCTATTTCTCTTTAGGCTTTTCTCCTCATTTAGAGGAGTCTGTACAATTGGAGGGGTACTCATGGTTGTCTCTGGTCTGTCTGATTGGTCTAGCACCTTTGATTTCCTTGGCACCTCTGATTCCTCTGGCACCTGCAGGAAAGAACCCTCATCAAGTTGTTTTTCCAGATCTATTAGAGCATTTTCTATATCTACCATGGTGCTGTCCTAATCAACTAATGTCCCTTCCACCCATTCTGATTGGTTGGCATAAGCTTCAATCTTAGGTATGGGATGGTGGATGAAAGGCCCTAGCTTGACCTTTTGTCTCTTCTTGGTAATGAATTCCAAAGGGTCATATCTCCAAACAAAACTTCTTTGGAATTTCATGCTTTGCAATATCAAGTCTACTTCACAACCTGCTTCCCTAGAGTTACATATCAAGAGGCCCAGTTGGTATTTTATTTTGATGTTGGCCTTCTTCTTGGTATTGACAAAGTTTCTTTCATCTACACTGATAATCTGCCTGTAGTAATTTAAAGCAAATAACCTCATTGGGAGGTATTTTGGGAGTTTGTATGGAGCCAACATGCAACCATAGATTCTGATCTTGGTCTTGTTTTGGTACAAGTACCAATCACCTACCTTGGACTGTTTTGACAATTGCAGGATCCTTTTCATATATGAACTGATTCTTGGAGGAGGGCTTCCTATCAACATTGTCACAATTGGATGCACAAATAGGTCAATAAAGTCAACATATGAATATGGGGAGTAATATTTGTAGATCAATGGGGTCCAAAAAATGACTAATCTGGGCTAACCCTTTGTGTCAAGCTTCTGAGGAGTGAATGGGAACTTATATGACTGATAATACAGGAAAAGATGGTACAAAACAGAGGAATATTTGAAGACTCTCTCATTGCTCATTCTAAGAAACTGGTCATGCATCCTATCAACTATAAATTTGGCATAGTCATAGATGACAGTAGATGGACATGAAAGCTAGGATAATTTCATCAATATATTCACTGGTGGTATAACCTAGGACACTAGATATCATGGCTACAATATCCTGACCTAATGGGGAAAAAATGGCAATTACATATGGAGGAGGATCCTTTGGGATATGTCTTTCTTCTCTGATGAAAGCTTGGAACATCTCAACGAATTTTGCAGTGGTAAGTTTGGGGAACTGGTCTAATAAGCTTCCAATTGAAAGAGGAGTTAGGATTTGCCCTGGTTGGAGTTGTAGCATTTCATTTATATACTCAACAAAAATCGTGAAAAAGTATGGTTTGGCTTGGGGATATGGCTGCTCTTTGACTAGGAATATATTTGGCATGATAGTAGTGGACAATTTATGGGAAAATGTGGATTTCTGGGAACTGGTACTTGGGTAAATTGGACTCCCAAAGACCAATTTCATCAGCATGGTTTAAGTATCTATCCCTACTTTGACAGTGTACTTTTAGCAGGGATTCTAGGATAGAGGTTCCTTTATCTAGAAATCCTTATCAGCTAAGGGAAGGTGGTCCATGTCTAGATGGGGAGTGGTGACAGGTCTTACATCCATGGCAATTGGGGCAGCCATTCTCAGTTCTTTGTGGATTTGAGAATGGGGGAGGTAATTTGCAGTGTTTTTAGGGCAATGGTGGTTCAACACATAGTAGGATTGAGTTCTTTGAGTTTCTTCAATTAATGTTTATCTTAACTAAGAATACTCAGTAACTGGTTTTGAAATTGATAGGGTTTTTCGATGAATTGCAGCTTAAATACTTGGAATTGAGGTAAACTGGCTTTAAACAGGGTGGTTGGCAACTGCAAATGGTTGAAAGGGCTTTGCGTAGGCTGGAAAGCTAACTGGGTGCTCTGTGGCGTCTTTGGAGTGCAATTGGACGTGGTTTGAGGGCTTCAACGTTTGGAGGTGCGTGCATGCGTTTTAGAGGTTTACAGTTGAAATTCAATGAAAACAAATGATTTGGGGCTTTTTTGGCTTTATGCGCAAAAGTCAATCTTGACGGGTATGGGTTGAACAATGGTCAATTTGTCGTGTAGCGCGCGGGTGGTAAACGGTTTCTATCGCACCGCTTTTGGGAGCTTGGTGGTATTTAGGAGGGGTCACCCAATTCCACTCTTCGGCTGACACGTAGCGTGGGGGGCTGGTGGACAAACCACTTTATCGGGCGGGTATCGTTCAGCAGATGGGTTGGCTCGATATGGATAAGGGCCATCAAATGTGGAGGGAAGCGATTGCACGCTGATCAGGTGGGGAAATTGCACGGAGGCTAGTGGGGGGCTTGGCGGGTTGTTAAGTGCGGTGGTATCGGGGTTAATGATGGCTCAAAGAGTGATTAGGCCATCAGGGTGATTAACGAAGGGTTTAAATGGTGCTTTATTCATTTTGATAGCAGATCGACCAATTAGAGATTTTGGTCGGGGTTTTAGGTGAGAATAATAGATTATATTTAAACTAAGGAGTAGTATTAATTAATATGTAGGAGTTATATATATACGGGGAAATTGGTTTTTCATCGGGATTTAATATAATAAAATTAGTAATTAATATGAAAGATGCGCGGAAAAGGAAAAAATCAATAAGTAAATGCTCTTTTTGTGAATTTGATGTTTTCACATATTTAACATTAATATTTAGGGTAATGTGTTTTTTGTTGGTTTTTTGGGAAAAGAGGTTTTTCATGGGGGTGATTATTTTCCCTAGGCAAATAGTGTTTTAACCTTAGGAAAAGGGGTTTTATTAGGGAAATGAGGGGGGATGAATTTTTATGAGGGTAATTTAGTACTTGATATCCATAAATCATTGAGCCGAGTGTCCAGTCCCTCCAAAAGTCAAAGAAATGCTCTGAGCCTCTTTGACTTAAAGGTTTTAAGTACTTTGAACTTTATTTATGGGAAATTAGTAAAGTAAAGGGGGAAAATGGATGGGGAAGTTAATTAATTGACTTTGTAAATCATTTTCCTGGTTTATTATTTATTCATATCTGGAACTTTTATGATGAGAATGATAAATATGCTCTTTGTCTAACCAATCATCATACTTATGCAACCTTTCTTGTACTTACCCATCTACTCATCCTACCATTTTTACTTCTCTTTATTAGGGTGCATTTGAGCTAGCAAACCCTTATCAAATATTTTTCTTTCTCTTTACAATAGTAAACTAACTAAATCTAACCTTATTACATCCAAGGGCTCATATTAAATAGTTGAGCTCCTTTTATTTACTCTACCTATCTAATTATCTGCCAAGGTTACACTGTTTGGCCATATTTTTATTCTCTATCTATAGACATGAAATTGGAAACATGAAATAGTCAAGTTTAAACATTTTGACTATCATGGATTACAAACTGCACACAATCAATTATTATACACAAAAAGTAAATAGTAGTGGCATTTTGGCTTGCTCACTTTCATGGTCTTTTTCCTTTTCTTGGGGTTCATATTTTCATCTTTTTTGACTCTTTTTGTTTTTTTTGTTCTTTGATTATTCTTTTAGGACGTACCCTTTTTGCATTTTTTGTATTTTTTGAATATGGAAAACATTTGCAGAAAGCAAAGGTATGTACACATTACAAGGTTTAGTCTCAGTCATTCAAAATTATGACTCCTATTGGTATAGGAACCTAATAGTGGCTCCACTTGGGGATGGCAATGTCAAGAACTTTGTAGATCAATGGCCTTCTGAATTGCTGCAACCTTCCCATTTATGCTTATACATTATTACTATTTATGACAATACAACTTTTAAAGCTTAGGGCCTTCTCTCTGGGCTTCAACTTCAAAAATCACCATCCAATCAACTCTAGACTTTTGAAAGTAAAGTATGTACAAATGATAAGTGAAGTTAGTAACTAGGTTCAATATAGTGTTTGATCATTTGACCATTCATTGGTCCTCCTTCTGCTTCTGTGCCATACATTTCTCTGAGGAAGAAAGCATTATTACCTCTGAAAGCATAAATGATATATGGGCCTTTCCATAGGAAATCAAATTTCCCATGTTTACCTTTATCTTCTCTCCTTGAATCCCATTTTAGAACTTTGTCCCCTAGGTAAAAATATTTAGCCTTAGTCCTTTTATCAAAAGTCCTCTTGATCCTTTCTTGCACAACCTGAGATCTAATGTACACTTCTTCCCTGGTTTGCTGCAAGTGAATTGTTTGATTGATTCTTCTTTGGATGTCATTTGGTTCAACTTGCAACTCTTGGAGCAACTTTATTACTGGTGTTCCCAAGGAATATGGGAAAACAAATTCCATTCCATAAACTAATTGATAGGGAGAAGTATCAATTGATTTCTTTGTGGTTAACCTGTCTGCCCATAAGGCATTTACTAGCTTTTTGTTCCATGTTTTCTTGTTATCCTCTAACAATTTTTTGATGATATTTACCAGAATTTTGTTCGAGGATTCTGCTAGTCCATTTCCTTGAGGGTAATAAGATGTGGAATGGCCCAGGGTTATATGATACTTACTACATAAATATATCATTTTTTTCTGGATTTGAAAGCTGCTACATTATCAATGATGATTTTGGTTGGGCACCAAAATCTAGATAGGATGTTGGCCTCAAGGAAGGTTATTATAATAGTGTTAGTGGCTTGTCTTGATGGTATGGCTTTTGTCCATTTTGTGAAATAGTCTATAGCAGTGAGGATCCATCTGTGTTGGGCAGAGGAAGGTGGGTGGATTTCACCAATGAAATCTATACCCCATTATTGAAAAGGTGCTTTAGCAGAGATTAGTTTTAGGGGTAGGGGTAGAAGCTTTTTCTTTCCTTCAAAAATTTGACATTTATGACAGGGAGTTACATATTTATTTACATCAGAAAACAAAGTAGGCCAATAGAAATCGACTCTAAGAATTTTTTCAGCAGTGGTTTTCCAGTAAAGATGTCCTCCACAGTCACTTGCATGAAACTCTTGTAACACTTTGTCAGATTCTTCTTTCAATAAAAAGTTGAGAAGAATACCTTCATGATTCCTCCAAAACAAAGCATTATCTACTATGCAAAATTTTAAGGATTTCATTTTTAAAAATATGCTTTTGTCCTGGATAATTCAGGAGGAGCTTGTAGATTTAGTAAAACATATATGATATCAACATACCATGGTCATTCAATAAAGGTCTGGTTGATTGGTGGAGTCGCCATCTCCTCTTCATTATCCATTTCTACAATAAAATTTATATCTAAGGTCTGACAGTCCGATTCAGCCATGAGCTTGGCTAAACCTTTGCCTTTGATTGACTTTGTTGGTTTGATTTCTAGGTAATATTCCAAATTAGTAGCGATCCATTTCCCTCTCTTTCCATCTGGACCTTCCTGAGTTAGGATGTCATTGACTACTGAATTAGGGACATAGGCTACTATATGAGAATATAAAATGTAAACTCTGAAATCTTTGATAGCTTTGACCAAAGCAAAGGCTTGTTTTTCCATTATGTTGTATTTTAAGCCCTCAGGGCTTTGCTAAAAAAGGCAATAGGTTGTTCATAACCCTGATCATTTTTCTACAGTAGAACTACAACAATTGTATGTTCTGAAGCAAAGGAAAATAAAATTAATTCTTTGTCAAATTTTGGACTGATCAAAACTGATGTTTCAGTAAAGGCTAGATTAATGTCTTTAAAGGATTTCTTAGCCTCATGGTCCATTTTATGGTCAAATCTTTTTTCAACATATTGTTCAATGATCTAATTAATTCTGCTAGGTTAGAAATAAATCTCCTAAGAAAGTTAATTTTCCCTAAAAAGGCTTGTTGCTCCTAGGATGTTGTATCTGTAAGATGGCTTCTATTCTTGCAGGATCTATTTGGATACCATCTTTTGAGATTATATGCCCTAATAGCTTTCCCTCTTCTAACCCAAATAATCATTTCTTGGGATTTAAAGAAAATTCCATACTTCCTGCATTTGATGAAAACCTGCCTTAGATGATCTAAGTGTTGATTATCAGATTTTGAGAATACAGTGATGTCATCTAAATATCTTACTAGGAAGTCATGAATTTCCTTGGCAAAAGCTATGTCCATGGCTCTTTGGAAAGTGGCCCCTGCATTCATTAATCCAAAAGGCATTTCACATACATGAATGTGCCCCAAGGAGTAGTAAATGCAGTTTTGGTTTGATCATTTGGGTGAACTAAAATCTGATTGTAACCAGAAAACCCATCCAATAATGAGATTTTGGTTGATCCAACTACCCTTTGTAAGATATAATCCATTTTAGGGAGACGGTAATTGTCTTTGAGTGAAACTTTATTAATATTTCTAAGATCAACACAAAGTCTGATCTCACCAGTTTTCTTCCTTGTTTGCACTAAATTTGAAATCCAATCAGAGAATCTGATTGGTGCTATTATCTTGGCCTCATACATCCTTCGGATTTCCTTTTCAATAGGAGGCAATATGATGGGATTAATCCTCCTAAGCTTTTGTCTGAAAGGTTTCTGGTTTTCTTTTATGGGGATGTTGTGTTGTATGATGTTAGTGTGATAGGACTTGAGGTCCTCATAACTCCAAGCAAAGACATCTTGGAATTATTTTAATAGTTCAAGGCATTTCACTTTTTTGGTAGGAGATAATGACTTCAAAATTTTGATTAATTTTGGACTTTCCCTAGTGCCTATATTACACTCCTCTATATCAGATTTTAAGGGTTCCATATTTGGTTTTCTAGGGAAATCATTTGAATCAAACACGTCTTCCAAAGGGGTTAATCCTTTCGGCAAAAAGTTTTCTTTGAGATTAATGACTTTAGAGTCTTCGTCAATTGTTTCATCAACCTCAACTTGCTTAAGGTTTTCTACATCTGATTTTGCAAATCTAGTGGGATAAAATCTATCTATCTTTTCATCTTCTAATTCGTTAATTTCTATTTCATCTTTAAAATTAGGATCTAATGCTATGTTAGTATCTATATTACTATTTACAAATTCTTCTTCTAAGGTTAAAAAATTGCTTATCTGTTTGTTATTAGCAAATACTTGCTAGTTTTTCAAGTTATCTGGGATAGCAGGTCTGTGCCTGACCTCACCAGTGTACTGATGGTTAGGTTGAAAAGGTAACTTACAAGTGCTGCAAACATAGCTAAACTATGAGCCTGCATATTATGTTTCCTTGGGATGACTGCACGTTTAGTTTCTAGGAAAGTATTCATTATTTCTACAATTTCCCCTCTATAAAAACTTAATCTAGGATCTCTGGTCATATATACAACATTAATTTGTTTTATAACTAACTCAGAGTGTCCCATAACATAAACTATTTTGGCTCCTAAATTCCTAACTAGTTTGAGACCTAAAATTAGGGCTTCATACTCAGCCATGTTATTTGTGCATTTAAAATTCAGTCTGTAAGCATGGCCCTTTGAGTGATCACTCTCCTGATTGTATATCCATACTCCCGCTCCTGCTCCTAACTTATTTATTGATCCATCAAATTCATGGTGCCATAATATCTCATGTTCATAATTTTCACTGCCAGGGGGAACAAAATTTTCATTGTCTGTTGCATTTTGATTATCTTGTTTATTAGAAAGATCTTGAGTTTGGACAGTTTCATTTTCAGCTGTAACTGCAATTTCTTTTGGTTTTGAAATAATACTGTTTGAAGTAGTTTGTTGTGTTTGTTCAGCATTATACAAAATAAAAGAGTCAATGTTCGAATGCATGGAGTAGATAGGAAAGTTTTGAGGCCTATCCTGGCTACTAACCACATATTTCATTAGGGTCTCTCTGTACAACTTTTTAGGCTGTCCAAAAACAAAGATTGTGGCATATGACATGTCAAGCTGTAAAGATCCTTGGAGTTTAGCTCCCCATGATCTAGACAATAGCATGCCATATTTAGGTGGGATGTCAGCGACTACTATATCCATGAGAATGTTTTTAGTAGGATATCGTACTAAGGAAACACACAGGTCTTTGATTAACTCTACACACTTTACTTGACTTGATTCAAATGAAAATAAGTCCTTGTAAGGTCTTGTAATGTCTAAGTTTAATTTTTCCATAACTTATTTGGGCATTAAATTGTGTGAGGCCCTAGAATCTAACATTGCGTTGTGTAAGATTTTATCATGAATGCTAAGGCTAATATAAAAGGGTGGTATCCCTCCTTCTATTGGTTTTCCGTTAACATCAGGGCCAAATATAAGTTTTGGCTGATCATCAAACAAGTTGACAAAATCTTCATTCCCAACAATGTTTAAGGTTTGGTTTATTTGAGACTTATAGGTTTCACTTTTAATCAGATCTGTTAAGGGAACTATTTTTTTTTTTAGTTTAGCTACCTCTGGTCCCAAATTGAAAGGAAAAGGGCCTTTTTCTATTTGAGGGTTTGGAATTTTCATAGCAGGAATTGGAGTAGGTTGTTATTCTCTTTCTGTATTTGGGGGCTTTTTATGTGGATTTTCTAATATGTTGTTTGAATATTTTTCCACTGTTTCCTTGGAGGGGATTGAAGTGGATGGTTGATCATTATGGGGTTGATTAGGGGTTATATATACAATGGTGGGACCAGGAGGGTTATGGTTTGGTCTAGGGAGGATTTGGAGAGTTTTAGTAGTTGGAGCTGCTTTGATTTTTCTGGGTTGATTTGGCATTGTTTTCTTGGTTTGGTCAGGAGTATCAATATTCTTTTTACTCCTCAAGTTATATTGTTTGTGTACTTCAAAGATGGTAGAATCATATCCTTTTTTATAGTCAAATGATTCTCCGAATTGAGTCTGCAATTGCTGCAACATATGTGGTTCCTGCTCATCTTGGGTCAAGAAGATAATTTCCTCATCATCCAATCCCATCAAGTTAATGTGTGTGTCTTGTTTAGGGTCATCTGAATGGGATGTTTCAGCATAGTTTTCTTGAAAGGGAGGCCTAATATTCTAATTAGGTCCATTCTTTCAAGTATTTTGATTCTGATTCTTTCTAAAGTTTGGGTTTCTAATTGGAGGTGCTTGTTGATTATCCCATTGAGGCTTCCTCTCCATATTATCTATCCTGTCCATAAAATTTTCCATACTCTTGGCCAGAACATCTATTTTAAGGTCAGAGGGTGAGGCTTCATCTTTCACAGATCCTCTCCTTTCATTCTTAACCCTAGCTCTTTTTGCTAGCAAATTGGCCTCTACACTAATTCACTCTGCATGTCTTCTAAAGTTGGGGGATTTCTCTCTCTGAGTTGGAATGCCATGTCAGTATCAAACCCATTAGGAAATTTTATTAATGCTAAGTCAGGCGGGGGTCTAAGATTAACTGGTATTGCATTGTATATGTTGTTAAATCTGGTGCAATAATCTTGGACTGTTTCATTTGGTCCTCTTTTAATATTTTCGTACTCTAAAAGGATCTGCAACGGGTTCTTTTTATTTTCCCATCTATTTAAAAATCGCTGGTAAAATATATCTAGACTATCTATGCTATTAGCAGGTAAAGCTCTAAACCATTTCCTAACATCGTCAGCTAGAGTCTGAGCAAAAAGTCTCATTTGAACATCTCCAATATCAATTTCATGCAATTCAAAGTAATCAGTCATTTTGTTTACATGATGTTGTGTTGTATAAGGTCCTATGCCATCAAACTGGACAATTTTGTTTTGGTAGTCTTGTGGCATGGCACCAAGTGAGGCAGGTAACACAAGAGGAACATATCTATTTTCCATGGCTCTAAGTTGGGAAGGGCTAAGACGTGGGGTTGAGGTACTTGGAGATGATACATTAGTCGATGGAGAACAAGGAGTAATAGGTGATTGATGGGTAATGGTAGGTTGGTAGGGAAGTGAAGGTATAAATGGAGGTGGGGAATGAACTTCAGAGGTTGAAGGGAATAATGGTGAACTAAGAGTAGTGGACATTGGTTCAGAAAGCTTGGGGATCTTAGCAATAGTAAGGGATGACTGAGGGGAATTTAGAATATACTCATCAATTGACTGGTTTGTCTTTTGGACTTCGAGGTCTGTAATAAACTTTGGATCTAGAACTATGTCATCAAATGCACTTTTAGACCTGGTTCTAAATAAGGAAAGGTCAAATGACACATCAAAGGGAAGGTCTTCTAAAAACAACCACTCATCAGGGCATGAATTTTCTTTGATTAAAGGTGTTGGACTGACTGAACTTTCTTGGCTTTTGGGTCTTCTCGAAATCAGGCTGGGATTATCTACTACTGGGGCAGGGTTTGGATCTGGATTAGCCCTAGTATAGTGAGTTCTCCTTGAAGCCAAAATTTCAAGCTTTTCTAATTACATTTTTTTTTTTGTGAAATTTTGTAAACAACTTCTAATAAACCCTTCAAGAGGCTTGAAATAAAGATTTGAAATTTTCTCAAAGGTTTATTAAGACTGAGGATTTAAGTCCCCAGTATGGTCGCCACTATGTTATCACTCAATATTTTTCTCTAGAAGTTATCAGAAGAAGGAAGCATTCGAGGTAACCACAAACCAATCTCTTAGGCTTAGGCTCTAGCCAACCTAAGCCCAGAGAGGGCTCTCTCTATAAGTTTTTATGAGATTTCAGCCTAGTAGTGTTCATGGGGTTTTGGTTTTGGATTTAAGGTTGGGTGGTGGAATTCTTGGAGCAGATGGATAGAGCTAGGTCTTCAAGCCATTGGGCCATGGAGTCAGCAAATGGATAGCATAACTGGATCATATCATTAAAGGGAATGTTCACAGGGCAGGCTAGCAAAGCAACATGCAAATCTTTAGGCCTAATGGGTGAAGTAATTCTAACCAGGGTGAAAGGGCACTTAAGAATCCTTGGACCGGGATCAGAATGAAGAATAGAGGATGATCATTAACAAAGGGCAATTAAGAATCCTTTGCTATAGACCAGAGGAGAAACTACGGAAGCTAAGGAGCAGTTAAGACTTCCCTAGCTAAGATAGTTTAGAAGAAAACATTCAGAATGTAAAATAGTCAAGACATAGTGCATTTAAGCAATTTCTAAAATATCATTCCTTGTTATACATAGATTGTAGAAATTTACACAAAAGGTTATGGAAAAAACATAAGGAAAAACAACATTGAACATAGGAGAATACTTATTTGTATTTTGCTTTACACAAGAATCCTATAAAATATTTGATCTTTATTCCTTGATCCAGCAAGCCAATCCAGTCATTGATACAATAGAACTTTGATTTGAGAGAAAAAGTCTATAGAAATGTCTTGGAATCCACCCTACATACTTTGAAATGTGAAGTATACAAAAATATTTACAAAATATCTAAAAACAACTTGAGACTTAATCTAGGGAATAAAAATATCTTCTTCCATGAAGATAGAGACAGATATTGAACTGCTTCATGTTGTCCCTTTTATTGTGGTGTTGCTGGCTGTTTCAGTTAATTTGGAGCCCTTTAAGTTGGCTGATATTTGTAGCATTTCTACGCTGGAATCTTCTTTTCTTTCATCTTTCAACTGATACTCTTTGACCCTACTACTCTTTGACCCTGCTGCTCTGCTTTTACCTGTTTCACTTGGCTGCCTTCAGATTTACTGTGCAATAACTTTTTGATGTAAAATTATCATAGTAAATCTGTCATTTTTTCCCACCATTCTACATCAGGAAATTTTACATTTACCATCCTTCTATAGATTTCATCTGCCTTGGCGTATTTTGCAAAATTTTGCTTAGTGAGGAACAAGTGTTTCACCTCATGCTCTAGGAAAAACAAGTTCTCCAATGTGTCATATAACACTTTGCCTGTTGGTAGGGCTTTAATGGCTGAAGTACTTGGTTGTTCCTTAGCCAATTTTCTTAGTCTATCTCCATAGTCCAGCAGGGGCATGAGCTTGTCATTGATTACCATAGGACTGGGAAGACCCTTCTACCTAAAAATCTGAATCTTAGCGATGAATCTATCAATGGCTACCTGCATGTTATGGCATTTCTCTTCTAATTTAAGCCTAAGGTTTCTTTTGGAAAGAACCTTCCCAATCACTAGAATGGCCTTAGTCCTATTTTCTATTTTAAGCTCATGGAGCTCATATCTATTCTTATTGTTTAGGAAGTGGATGAGTCAATTGGAATCCTCTGGTTTATCCCCCAGTTCTTCCTTTACTTTTTGGATAGCTTCAGTAGCTATCTTCACTAATTCTGTCTACTCAAATATAACTTGAATTGATGGCCAAATATCATTGAAAGAGTCAATGATATTGGCCCAGAGCATTTCTTTGGTTTGTCCTAGTGGTTTCTGTAGTGTTAAATCCTTCTCCAGGATTTTGATTCTCTCACCCATTGTTAGTGCCTTTTGTGTTTCTTCTTTTTTCTAGAGTTGGGCAAGTTTACAATCAGTTTCCAAACTTGCTACCTTTTCCTTTAGTCTCTTCATCTTTGTAGCCCGGATAGACATCTCTTCCATGGATTTTACTAATTCTGCTGCTTTCTCTCCCTGTGTACATGTTGTTGCTGAATATTCAGCTGTTACTGGCAATGCTATGGTAGGTGGAGCTGTGGGTGCCAATGATGCTGCCAGTGTGGAAGGAACTTCCATAGATACTATGGGGATGACAGTTCTAGAAGTTGTGGCTAAGTCACTTTGCTTCGACTGAATTAAAGTGTCCAACTCCTTCTATGTCTCCTTGAGTTGATCGTTTAGCTTCAAGACCAAGTCCATGAGTTCTTCATGTCCTTGTTGTGCTTCTAGGAATCCCTTTGTCTATGGGTGATGTAGCTGGGGTATCTTTAGTTGCTTCTTGTGTGCAGCAATGTCATCATTTTTCTTTTTAATCAGCTGCTCTGTTGCTTTTACGTCTTTGGGATCGTGTCCCAATTTAATCACTAAGTCCTCTAAGGACTTGATTCTATTATCCTTGGCCTGTGAGGAGGCCTTTTCCAACTGAAATTGTGCTGATATATTGTTTAGGGAGTTCTGTAATTTGTGGGCAACAATTGCCTTCCCTGTTAATGTGGAGTATATAATCTCCCTTGTTTGCTTGTGCAGTTCAATCTAGCTAATGGGATGAATATCCCTTGCCAGTACTTCAAAATCCACCTTTTTGAAATCTGATGCTATTCTTGGCTGCTGAGTGGTTGGCTTGATGAAAGTCATCTGCATTTTCTCCTCTTTGATATCAAAGGCTACCATCAGCCTATTCTGATTTGTAGGGGTCATTTTCAAATATTGGGCATATGTTTGGGCCTTAAGCCTTTCATTTCTGGCTTTGATTTCTTTGTATTTTTCCTTAATGTCTTGGTCCTTATCTACAGGTATTCTGAAGGAAGATACCTGAGTACTTTGCTGCCTTTCCAACATCTGAGTTTGTGATGTGGAAGGCTCTGGCATGCCTCCAGATGGAGTGGTAGGCCTACTCCTATTTCTTTCTGTACTAGTGACCTCTACTGTCTCCTCTGTGTATTCCTGTTCAGAGATAGGATTCACTCTCTGTCTTTTGGTTTGGCTTGTTTCTGCATAAGCTTGTGAAGTTGCCTTACTAAAGTAGTGGCCCCTTCCCTATTTCTCTTTAGGCTTTCCTCCTCATTTAGAGTAGTATGTACAACTGGAGGGGTACTCATGGTTGTCTCTAGTTTGTCTGATTGGTTTGGCACCTTTGATTTCCCTGGAACCTCTGATTCCTCTGGCACCTGCAGGAAAGAACCCTCATCAAGTTGTTTTTCCAGATCTATTAGAGCATTTTCTATATCTACCCTGGTGCTGTCCTGATCGACTAATGTCCCTTCCACCCATTCTGATTGGTTGGCATAAGCTTCAATCTCAGGTATGGGATAATGGATGAAAGGCCCTAGCTTGACCTTTTGTCTCTTCTTGGTAATGAATTCCAAAGGGTCATATCTCCAAATAAAACTTCTTTAGAATTTCATGCTCTGCAATATCAAATCTGCTTCACAACTTGCTTCCCTATAGTTACATATGAAGGGGCCTAGTTGGTATTTTATTTTGAAGTTGGCCTTCTTCTTGGCATTGACAAAGTTTGTTTCATCTGCACCGAAAATCTGCCTGTAGTACTCTAAAGAAAATAACCTCATTGGGAGGTATTTTGGGAGTTTGTATGGAGCCAACATGCAACCAGAGATTCTAATCTCGGTATGGTTTTGGTACAAGTACCAATCACCTACCTTGGATTGTTTTGACAACTGCAGGATCCTTTTTATATCTGAACTGATTCTTGGAGGAGGGCTTCCTATTAACATTGTCACAAGTGGATGCATAAATAGGTCAATAAAGTTAGCATATGAATATGGGGAGTAATATTTGTGGATCAATGGGGTCCAAAGAATGACTGATCTGGGCTAACCCTTTGTGTCAAGATTCTGAAGAGTGAATGGGAACTTATCTGACTGATAATATAGGAAAATATGGTACAAAACAGAGGAACATTTGAGGACTCTCTCATTTCTCATTCTAAGAAACTGGTCATGCATCCTATCAGCTATAAATTTGGCATAGTCATAGATGACAACAAGAGGTTTCCCTGGAGTGTAGATGGACATGAAAGCTAGGATAATTTCATCAATATATTCACTGGTGGTATAACCTAGGACACTAGATATCATGGCTACAATATCCTGACCCAAATGGGAAAAAATGGCAGTTACATATGGAGGAGGATCCTTTGGGATATGTCTTTCTTCTCTAATGAAGGTTTGGAACATCTCAACCAATTTTGCAGTAGTAATTTTGGGGAACTGGTCTAATAAGCTTCCAATTGAAAGAGGAGTCAGGTTTTGCCCTGGTTGGAGTTATAGCATTTCATTTATAGACTCAGTAGTGATGGTGAAAAGTATGGTTTGGCTTGGGGACACGACTGTTCTTTGATTAGGAATATATTTGGCATGACAGTAGTGGACAATTTTTGGGAAAATGTGGATTTCTGGGTACTAGTACTTGGGAAAATTGGACTCCCAAAGACCATTTTCATCAGCTTGGTTTAAGTATATATCCCTACTTTGACAGTGTACTTTGAGTAGGTATTCTAGGACAGAGGTGTCCTTTATTTGGAAATCCTTATCAGCTAAGGGAAGGTGGTCCAGGTCTAGATGGGGAGTGGTGACAGGTCATACATCCATGGTAATTGGGGCAGCCATTCTCAATTCTTTGTGGATTTGAGAATGGGGGAGGTAATTTGCAGTGTTTTTAGGGCAATGGTGGTTCAACACAGAGTAGGCTTGAGTTCTTTGAGTTTCTTCAATTAATTTTTATCTTAACTAAGAATAATCAGTAACTGGTTTTGAAATTGACAGGGTTTTTCGGTGAATCGTGGCTTAAATATCTGGAATTGAGGTAAACTGGCTCTGAACAGGGTGGTTGGCAACTGCAAATGGTCAAAAGGGCTCTGTGTAGGCTGGAAAGCTAACTAGGTGCTCTGTGGCGTCGTTGGAGTGCAATTGGACGTGGGTTGACGACTTTGATGTTCGCAGGTGCGTGCATGTGTTTAAGAGGTTTACAGTTGAAATTCTAATGAAAACAAATGATTTGGGGCTTTTTTGGCTTTATGTGCAAAAGTCAATTTTTGCGGGTACATGGTGAACAGTGGTCAATTTTTCATGTAGCGGGTAGGTGGTAAACGGTTTCTATCGCACCGCTTTTAGGCGTTTGGTGGTATTCGGGAGGGGCCGCTCGATTCCACTCTTCGGCTGACATGTAGCGTTGAGGGTTGTTGGACAAACCACTTTATCGGGCGGGTATCATTCAGCGGATGGGTTGGCCCAATATGGATAAGGCCGTTGGATGTGGAGGAAAGCAATCGTATGGTGATCGGGCGGGGAAACTGCACGAAGGCTAGTGGGGGGCCCGACGGGTTGTTAAGTGCGACAGTATCAGGGTTAATGATGTCTCAAAGAGTGATTAGGCCATCGGGGTGATTAACAGAGGGTTTAAATGGCGCTTTATTCATTTTGATCGCAGATCGACCAATTAGAGATTTTGGTTAGGGTTTTAGGTGAGAATAATAGTTTATATTTAAACTAAGGGGTAGGATTAATTAATATGTAGGAGTTATATATATACGGGGAAATTGGTTTTTCATCGGGATTTAATATAATAAAATTAGTAATTAATATGAAAGATGCGCGGAAAAGGAAAAAACCAATAAGTAAATGCTCTTTTTGTGAATTTGATGTTTTCACATATTTAACATTAATACTTAAGGTAATGTGTTTTTTGTGGGTTTTTTGGGAAAAAGAGGTTTTTCATGGGGGTGATTACTTTCCCGAGGAAAATAGTGTTTTAACATTAGGAAAAGGGGTTTTATTAGGGAAATGAGGGGGGATGAATTTTTATGAGGGGAATTTATTACTTGATATCCACAAATCATTGAGCCGAGGGTCCGATCCCTCTAAAAGTCAGAGAAATGCTTTGAGCCTCTTTGACTTAAAGGTTTTAAGTACTTTGAACTTTATTTATGGGAAATTAGCAAAGTAAAGGGATAAAATGGATGGGGGAAGTTAATTAACTGACTTTGTAAATTTCTAGATTAAATTTCGGCAGCCATTTTTAAGGAGAATCTGGCAATGGGTGTAATGGTGCAGGCATAGTGACCACACAAGGACTACTCCATGGATTTTGAGCCATTGTCAAATTAATAGTAGATGATGTTGCCGATGAAATTCCAGATGTGTGAGGAGGAGTTGATATTGAGGTTTGAGGTTGGGATGTTGAAGTTCCTGATCCCTGTTGAACAACAATGTGTAATGGAGGGGTGATGACTAACTTCGCACTGGAGAAGATGAGATGGAGGATGATGATGAGAAAGTCTCACTATGAGATCCTTCAGTGGTCTTCTTTGCCCTTTTCCTTTTGGGTAAAGTCAACTCAGTAGGTTCAATACCGAGCTTCCCGCTTTGAAGTCTGGTGAGAGGGTGAGGTGGATTGAATTGCGAAGTCTCACTGCCTTGAGATACCTCAGATTTCTGTGGTGATATTGAAAAGCCTTGAAGTTTATGGATGAGAGACTAGACTTCAGGAGACTCAGGACTTAATCGTTCTGTGGTATGTTGGGTTTGAGCAGTTGTAGTTGACTCCTCTTCTTCTCGTTTGAATACTGGTGTTCAAGCATGCAAACGGGAGGTCTGAGGTGAGGTGGAGGGAGATTTACTCTCATAATGGGTTATAGGTTTGGGTTTGCTCGCCATTCACAGTTCATGCCCTCCTTCTAGTGCCAAAAATGTTGATGCCTCGAAAATCGCTGCAACAACATCGGGAAAACCACCCAGTCCGGACCTTAAAGGCAACTCCTTTTCCGTTTGGTGTGGTGGCTCCGACTGGAAATAATGGGACCAGTTTCCCAATAATTCGAAGATGGGATGGATAAGTGGTGGATTTCTAATATCTAATGATGATGGATGATGATTTAATCTACAAAGTAAAATTATAAACAACTAATCTATCCCAGGGAATTTCTGCTTTAGTGTAACTTTTGATGATCTTTATCCACAAACAGGCATATAGATGACTCTATTAGTGAATAAAGACATTTATTCATATGATAATTAATTTGTTCAAGTAGTTGAACAAAGTAATGATTAAAACATTATTACACTATTCTTCATATATCATTGAGATAAATATGATTGAAAGAATAACACTCCTTAAACATTCAATAGCGATAAGCATAAGGATTGCTGTTAAAACACACATATATATATTCAATGATAGCAAGATTAAATAAATGCCGATTCATATTAAATAATGAAGCAAGATCATAGATAATAGTACCATATGTTAATTGGATCACTCCGGATATTAATTGCATTCAAATTCCTTCTTCTAACTTAAAAACACTTCCACAATAAAGCAATAGTGCACATATCATCAAAGCTTTCTTCGTTAAAATTCAGAATACTGGCCCAGTCTTCATAAAAAAATATATCAGAAGTACAATAGTGTAACTTACTGATTTGAGTTTATACAAAAACTGAGGACCATTTCCAAATGCATGAAAGGGTCTATAAATACTATCTAAGCTAACTAATTATGAAATAAAAATGCTACTAGGTGGTATAACTAGATCATGAAAATCTCCTCAAAATAGGCCTGTTTGCAGTCAGCAGCATAATTCACTGTTTCGGATGATCTTCCTTTGGCTTGAGCTGGCAGATAGCAAGCATTGGTTGCAATTCTGGAGGGTGGCTCAGACGAGAATGCAGCTGGGTTGAATATGTGGCATCGTGAATTTCGGGAATCATGTAACCGATTGCATCGGTTAAACATTTGAGCGCTGCCCTTTGACTGTATGGTTTAATTAGGAAAAACCAAAAGGTATCCCAAGTTAAACTTTGGATGTCGACGATTAATCTCCCATTCTTCTCCAATTCTTGATTGCATGTTTGTTCCAATGCTTTGGTTGACGACAATTTACCTGGAGTGCACTTTGAAATCAAGTTAGACAGATGAAGAGTATCATTGATTAACTCAATTAAATTACTGGTTGGTAATATGCATCTTGAGGTTTCTCTTTCTGCTTTCATCAATTGTGACTGTCATTCTAGGAAAAGGATTTCTTTATGTGACTCTGGAATTTTAGGCAGATTCGTGGCTTGCCCTTCATTGGTTTCTTGCCAAGAAAGAAAGTTGGTTAAAGTCTCATCGTCCTATTCCAAATCCTGCCTAGCATCGATTGATTTGTCAATTATTGATGAAGTAATCTCACAGAGGGGCTCAACCAGGGAAATATTATGACATAGAAATTTTAACTGTTTAATCAGTGCTTTATTGATCTGGAGAGCTTCGGACTGGAAATCTGCTAGTTAAGGAAGACCCTTGAATTTTTCTACCTGTTGTGATAGTTGAGCGATTTGCTCATCTTTTGTCTTACTCATTTGTTCATTCATTGTCTTCAGCTTGGCTAATGCTGCGGATAATTCTTTTTGTTTCTACGCTGCGCTCTGATCTATCCTCTGCTTCTCTTTGATCAATTGTTCATTTAATTGATTGTTTATCTGCTGCTGTTCTGCTAGCTGCTGTACTAACTATTCTATTCTTTGTTGTCTCTTGGATACCCCTAACTGTAAGGAAACAATTGTTCGGTCCTTTTCCTTGAGTAAATTGCTTACTTCCGATGCTTTATCCATAGTAGCCGCCGAGTAAGCTTCGACATACTGAGAAAGTTTTGTGAGGTCTTCGGAAGGATTGAATTCTTCTTTCTGTACCACATTGGCTATCTTTGTTTGTATAGGTAAAAGGGAAGAATGATAAAGTGTTCTCCTTTTCCTTTCTCTTTTCACTACAACCCTATGTTTGGGACTGTAAAAGACATCTAATGGAGGTATGTCTTCTATCTGCAAAACAATCTGATCGGATGGATCCTTAGGAATTATTTCTACATCTTCATTGGTGGGTAGGCTGCTGGTTCCTTCAATTGGAACCATAGTTGTCATTGTCTCTTGACCGAATGTTACTTTAGGTGTGCTGAAACCTTGTGAACCTTCAGGATTGCTTATAATGGAATAGAATTGTTGCCATTCTTTAAGGAGCTTGGGATCAATATGAGTATTTATATTGATGTGTTCACTGCCTTGTCCTGTTCTTTTTCCTTCTCTTTCTTCTGTTGTTTCTCCTGCTCTGGTTCTTTTCCTTTTTCGGGAATCTTCTCTATAGCAGGAGGTTTATCAATAATTTTTTGTTCAGGCTCGCTTGACTGGGTTGTTGGGGTAGTAGCTAATAAGTCCGGAGGTAGAGTTTGCAACCTCTGTTCTCTGAGCCTATTAAATTCTACCATCCCTTCATCTTTATATCTCATTTTGGCTAATGTTTTTACCTGGAATAATGATTATGCTGAAGAAAACAGGTCATCAAATTCATCTTTTTCATGTTCAAACTTTGTAAGTTTGGCTTGTTCAAGAATAGTATAGGCAACTTTCCTTGGATCGAATTGCCTGTTAGGAATGGTTGCAAGATTGAGCATGTTTATTTTTTCTGCATCCTTTTCCGCATGCTTGTAATCATGTAGAGTGTAAACACCGCATCTCAAAGGAAATGTAGTCCAAGCCTACTTTTTAGAATTCCTAAGAGTTTTGGATGTTCCTGCTGTTGTTATTTGGTAGGCCAATTCTCGAGCTAACAACTTATCAGATACATACAGAGGAAGGACATGGGGTCTTGCAAGGCTACCATAAATCCTTATATATGTGAACTTGTCTTCCCCGAACCAATTCCCTACATCACTCAAGTCAATCTCTGCTTCCTCGGAAATCCTTGGGGCTGGCTTATAAAAAATGTCATAATAGATAGGTAACATGAAACAATTACAAATTTGGTACAAGTGGTCTTTATAGTGCGCCTTCCATAACATTTGATGATAAATGTGGATTGGCTTAGGGTCTTGTGAAGTCCATCTCCACCCGAGTACAAGATATTCAAAATTAAAGCAAAGAGTATCCATAATATAAGCACTGTAATAAAAAGGGGGAATAATCCTGGTGGTTATGCGTGTATTTGATCTAAATTCAAGAATTTCAGTGGCTAATTTATCGGACAATATGTTTTCCCAATCCATCACTTCACTATTAACCGCAGATTCCATTAAAGGAACCATTTCAATAGTGAACTTTGCAGAATCATGAAATCCCCAAATTCTACACATCATTGCCCCAGCATAACAGTAAGGAGAAGACAACGATTCTACAGAGTACTTACCTGATGATTCATGTTTGTGTTTTGCGGGATTCTGCCTCCACTGCCTAATTAGAGCTGATTCAATCTCATTCTCCTCTGTGAACTTTTCAAGAAAGGCTTTGTTGTATTTATTTTTAGGTTCGGGCAAGTGATACATCTTCCTTAAGTCATCAGGCCGAAATGAGCCAAAAATCCTTTCGTCAACTGTGCAAAACGTTCTATTTGAAACCAGAATTTCTTCTACCACCCATCTTACTACATCAGTGTATGGAAGAATTTTCTCACGTGCTGCTATCCTGTGCAAATATGAATCAACTAAATCTTTAAGGGAAGCTTTTGATTTACTAGTTGAATCTGCAGTAGCTTCTCCCGATACTTCCTCAGGCTCCTCTGCTTCAATTAAATTGTAGATGCTTTGCCAACTTGTATTTCCAAGGCCGAGACATGTAGTGTTTGAGATTAAACCTTTTTTACTTGGTCTTGGATCATTGGTTGACTACACTGTTGCTGTAGGAGCCACTGCTGCTACGGATTTCTTAGATTTCTTTCCCATTTGTTTAAAATTCATTATTTCGGCGGAGTTTTGCACAAGGAATGAAACCAACGTGATAGAAAGAATAGCTAGTATAAACCAATATGAAAGAATTATGTCAATTGACGTATAATAAAGGATTATAGTGAAACTGCCGCAGATAGAATCTAAAGGAAAATCTCGCCATAACTGCTTCATTAATTGGCCGTTTAACCTGTCAATCATGGTAAAGGAGTTCATGAATACCCATTATATCGTTTATACGATGAATGATCCATTCAAGCGTGGCTTAGATTCTTTGATGTATAATCAGAGATAAATCACAATTGGTGATTGGTAACGTGAACAGAAAGGCTTTAATAATAGTCTAAAATATCTTCCGATTACCAAAAGGTGATACAATGCATGCATGCCATTTAAATATGTTTGGAAACACGCGCCTTGATTTAATGCATAGCAGTCAGGGATGGGTTCGGGTCATATTACTTATGCCATTGCAACATTGCCGATCGCCGATGGCGATACGCCTTATCGCATAGAAGGATTTGAATGTGTCATAATTCATGTATTGGGTTGTTACAGCTGATTTCTCATGGCGATACATTTTATCGCATCAGAGAGATGAGAGAGGCGTTCCTTTATGCTATGTGTTTTGCCTTTTCCCGATATCTGATAGTGATTTCCTTTTCGGATCAGAGTGTGTCAATGGGTCTTTTATATATGTTTTTCTTATCATTGCGATATGCGATCTTGCGATCGCTTTATCGCAATAACAAAAAACTTTTATAATTATTTAAAAGACCTACTTTATTTTAATTCAAAAGGTTTATTTTAAAATATATCACTTCCATTGGACCTTTTGATGAGGTTTTTCTAATGATGAGTTAATACCAATTTATTCACACATCTAAGTTTAAAAGGGACCCATTACATATTATGGGTTTTAAGTAAAATTTTTATGAAATGGGGGGGTTGTTGTAGAGCACAACAGGTTCATATTTTTCATCTTTTTTGACCCTTTTTGTTCTTTTTGTCCTCTGATTATTATTTTAGGACATAACCTCTTTACATTTTTTAATTTTTGAATATGGAAAACATTTGTAGAAAGCAAAGGTATGTACATATTACAAGGTTTAGTCTCAGCCATTCAAAATTATGACTCCTATTGGTATAGGAACCTAACATGTTCATTGAGGGTTTATTAACAATCTTGAAATTAACAGGGAATTACTAAATATTGATCGAAGAAGCAACTGCTTAGGTTCGACATGTTTATCGTAGGTAGTTATTTTTAGAACTTGAAACAATTTTTTTTCCTTTTCATCTTTTAAGAGTCGAGAAAAGGACGAAAGGTGACTCTAGTCGCTTTCGATGGTTTAGCGAGCTTGAAAGGACAAGTGCTCAATGATATTTTCAAATTTAAGGAGTTAGAAAGGATCGAAATGACCACTCAGGTAACTCTAGGCAAAAAGGAGTACCAAGTAACCGTGAATTGCAATATACACCTCAGAAAAATAAATTTACCAATGACTTGACGTATGTGCAGGAAATCTCCCTAAATGTTGTGTTCGATGTATCATGTTTACAAGGCAGCAGACTCGACTTCCTATGGATAAAGGTTTGCAACCTATGAGGGTCTCCCTTTATATACTTGACGGTACGGGGAGCACAAGTCCATGCTAGCACTCTCTAATGCAAAAGCGAATGACATCTACTAAGTTTTATTGACGCTGGAACACGTCTCTAGCCTAGAACACTAAGTTTGAACGTTAATGTTTCAAATGCTCCTTAGATTAATTGATAGATTTTGAAGTTAATTTTGAAATTATGTTTCAATTTCAAGGCCTTAACGATGTAACCTGTTCCTAAAATGCAGCTAAATGATGAAATTGAAATCCTTTCATTCGATGAAGGTTACCTATTTAGGGAAGAGAAACACCCAAATCATGCATCAAACAAGCAACAATGCATCATTGACAATTTTCCAATGCTAAATTCCAAACATGAGATCTAATCTTTCATATGATAAGCAAATGCAATGCAAAAACAAAATCCTAAAGCCATCTACTTTAAGATTTAATGATGATTTCTTTTCCACTTCAATGCAATCAATGTAATCTAGTGCAAAAGAGCAAAAGAGAATGCAACAACTCAATAATCATGAAAATCTCTTTCACATTAATGATTTTGAATGCAACAAATGATTTGAAAACTACTTAAAATATAAACACTTACACTTTCACTTTTCGAAACACAAAATTCAAAGCAAATATTTCCTTTCAATCAATCGAAAACAAACAATTTTGTAATCTATTGCTTTCCAAAGGCAACTAAAGGTATTTTCAAAGCATCTACTCAATTCGACACTAATGAAAACAACTTAATACCCAAGAACCAAAAGTGATTTGCAAGATATGTCCAAACACAAAAAGACTCTTTGAACAAGGGCATTTGATCTCTGAAAAGAAGACCAATGAGTGAATGAGGATGACCTAGAAGTTCTAAAACCCTAGAAGCAAAATCAAGCTCCAAACACACTTAAACCAAATCAAGAGGCAATTGTAATCAAACAAACATGTCAATCAAGACAAGAACACTAAAATCACACTGGTAAACCACTAATAGAAGGCAAAAACTAAAAAACAAAAAGAGAAAACCCTACTTTTCTTTAACCTCTGATATCATCGCACATGTTAAAAGAAAAGTAGTGATCATTTCTATTGTAATTAACATATCCGCGATGTCATCGCGACTGTAAGAGACAAAACTACAATGGCTGAGAAAGATAAAGAAAAAACAAAAAATATTCAAAAGTAGCACAAATCAAGAACCTTTAAGCAATTACCAGAAATTGAAAATAGTTACAGGCAAGAAAACAAGTCCGGGAATGGACGGTTGGTCAAACTCATTACAAAAACAAGGTGAAGGATGGATGGAAAGGATCATAGGCTCCCCAGTGGAGTCGCCATTTTGTTGCTTAGGTAAATCCTCTTTCCATACATAGACGATCCCTTTAGGCCAATAAGTGGGTGTAGCAATCGAAGTGACAATCTACTAGACACTTCCCTAAGTTGCAATTGAAAAGAGAGATGAAGAAGATGGCCTACCTTATTCTAATGCTATCTCAATCTACTTTGCTGAAGACCTTGAATCACTCGTGCCACGGGCTTGTTCTCGTTGCTCTTAGCGTTTATGCACCTGCACATGAGATCAAGGCACAACAAGGCATACAAATACAAATAATATATCCAAAAGCAACCTACTTAATTGATCAAGGAATGTTAAGCTAAATGATACATGAGCATACACATTTAGGGAAAATGAACAAAGAGTTGTATATTAATAGAAAATAAGGGGAAGCATACAACCAAGCCTTGATGTTGATAGGCTCTCCTTGAATGAAAATACAATTCCAGTCTAAGCTCTCCAAGCACTCCTTCTCCAAGCTAAATGAATAGCATATAGGCACAATCTTAACATAAGGGTGCAAATAAGAATAGACCAAACATTTGGGAACGAGAGAAGATGAATATATAGGCTGGGAAAGGGAGTTAGGACCTCTCCAAAGATAGAACTAGGCCCTTATCTCAAGGAGGTAGCTTATAGGGATAATACCAAGAGGCCAAGTTGGGAGAATTCGACCTCAACTATGCCAAACAACCTCCATCTCGCAACTCAGGAAGCTTCTAGATCACAAAGCTTTTCATCCTCTATAGGAAAGTTGCCTTTTTGGGATCACCGCGGGTATACAAGTGAACATAGTGATGCTATCTTGGGTCAAGTGCAGTGCAACATGCGATCATCATTGTTTTGAGTCTCATAAGCATGATGATGCTCAAATTAGGGTTTTAGAGCTATTTCTTTCGGGGAAAGCTCAAGGAATTTTCCAATCAATGTCTTAGGAAGGATCTGAGCTGCATATATAGATAAATACATTGTATAATGGTCATGTCTTAGGAATTTTGGGGTATTTCATAGGGAAGTACAGGAGGTGCGACAAAATATTGTGTAACAGATGACAATTTTGTTTGGGTATACCTGCATCCCTTCCTTGGATATGGAATGGCGAAGGACATTCCTCTCATTCATCAAGAACTCACATTTCTTAGGGCTTAGAGAGAGATTCATTTCAATGCATTTCTTCAAAACCTTACACAGATTGGAGAGATCTTCATAGAAGTCACATCCATAAGGAGTGAAATCATCCATGTATATTTCAATAGAGTCACGAACCAATTCAACAAAAATACTCAAAAATTCCCTTTGAGTAGCAGGGGCATTGCACAAACCAAATGGAAGAACTCTATAAGAAAAGGTACCCCAAGGACATGTGAATGTGGTATTACCTTGGTCTTTGGGGTTGATTTGGATTTGATTGTATCCACTAAATCCATCCAGGAAGGAGAATAATTTCTTCCCTACAAGGCCATCTAGGACTTGGTCAATGAAGGGAAAGGAAAAATGTTCCTTGTTTGTAGCCTTGTTGAGTTCCTGATAATCCACACAGATTCTCCACTTCCCATTCTTCTTAGGAACTAACACAAGAGGTGACACCCACTCACTATATGAAATGGGGTATATGAACCCTACATCCAATAGTTTTTGTAGTTCTTCTTTCACAATATCCTTAAGATCTGGGTTCATCCTCCCGTGGGGTTGGCGCAAAGGCTTGCATCCCTCCTTGATGTAAATATGGTGAGTACAAATTGAGGGATGCACACCTTTCATTTCCTTATAGTCCCAAGCAAAAGCATCCAGGTGTTGCCTCAACACTTTGCACAATTGTTCTTCCCGTTTGGCTGAGAGAGAAGGGTTGATCTTTAAGGTTCTAGATGGACTAAACTCTACAATATTGACATGGTATGGACTTGAGTCAATAGGGCATAAGTCAACCCAAGTGTTACTCCCATATTCTTTCATCAACTCATTTACTCCCATATTCTTTCATCAACTCATCGATTGGTATGGGAGTGGGAGGTTGATTCTAAAGGATATGCTCAATGACATCATCTTCATTAGGTTGACCTCGTTGAAAAATGTAACTAGGTTCGGTCTTCATAAAATATATTTTTCAAAAGAATTTTTATTATTATTACACTAACTTATTATAGCATGGGTTTCATGCTTGGGTCATCATTTTATTAGTCATATTCCCGATTGAGGACTCCTAGGATTAATAAAGAGTCAATAGAGTCATTGTATATTTTATGAAACCCTTCTTGGTCTTTTCAATGATGTAAAAATAATTATATTTGAGTAAAAAATAAATCATGTAACCTCCACACCAAGCCTCAAGGAAGGCAATTTGACCTCATTGGAAGGCTATATATGTAAGGTATATCGACTTCATTTAAGCATCTCACTCTCTCAAGCATAGTTCAATCTTTGGAAGTTGGGAAGAAGTGAAAAGTTGAAGGAAGGGTCCAAAAGGCGTGTGAGTTTGGTCAAGGTGGAAGGGAAGAAAAAAATAGAAACTTTGGTGCCTCTCTCTCTCTCATGTGGGCTGCTTTAGGAGATCAAAGTCTCCTAGTCAAGGTCAAATTTGTTGCAGATTTCAGAAGTTGGCAAGTCGAAGTTGTTATGGTCGAAGTTCTGTTACTGCTAAGTCAAAGGTTGGATCGAAGAAGGAGAGTTTGGCTTGGTGTGGAGGAGGTATTTATCTAGATAGAAGAGTCTCAAGGAAAACTATCAAAGGAAGAGATTTTGACTGGGTTTTCCCCTAGATCTTTCCCCTGGTAGAGTGCCTACATCTTTTTTTTTGTGATCTTCATGCTCACATAATTTGGTAATTGCTTGAAGAAATATAATATAACAAATAAGTAAAAGAAGCCAACATAATTCACAAGTAATTATCAAGAAAGAGAAATCTAACCCTAATCCTACTAGCATTGATTTCTCAACATGGTATCAGAGCTAAGGTTGAAGAATATTGAATATCACTTCATTGGCTTAAAGGAAATGATTATCCCTCTATGATAAGAATGGGATTCACTTCTACAGGAAAATGGATCAAGAAGATTGTCTACTACTTATTCAACAAGATCATAAGTCAAGGGTTCTTAGATGCACTTACAGGATCCCTCAATGATGATAATGCATGGATCATTGAAAATGGAGCATCAAGGCATATGAAAAAGGAAATTAAGAAACTACAAAATCTATCAAAGGAACCATCCTCTCATGCAGTGGATTTGGGAGACAACAAAATTTATGATGTTAGAGGCTTGGGATCAACATCTTTGAAGCTGGAGAATGGAGAAAAGCTACATCTCAACAACATACTATATGTTCTAGGTTTGAAAAAGAATTTGATTTCAATTTCTTGCTTAGAAGATAAAGGGGATAGAGTTGCTTTTGTTGATGGAAATTGTTATTATAGGGAAAATATTATAGTATTGATAAAGCTAAGGTCATTGGATTCAGTGAAGGAAGTTTGTATAGTGTCATTACACCACCTTCACTCCCTATTTCATATGGAAATATCTCCTATTGAGCTATGGCATAGAAGATATGGTCATCTTCACTAAAAGGTCATTCCTAATTTTAAACATCTAGTTCATGGCATCCCAATATCAAAGAAGACTGTGAAGGAGTTTGCAAGGGATGCTCTTTGGGAAAACATACAATAAAACCATTTTCAAATAGTGAAACAACGTCCAAAGAACTATTAGACCTCATACATTCTAATGTGTGTGGGCCCATGTATGACAAATCACTTGGAGGTCATATTTACTATGTAACATTTATTGATGATCACTCTAGAAAGACATGGTTCTATCTTCTCAAGAAGGATGAAGTATTTGATAAATTCAAGGAGTTTAGATGTGAAGTGGAAACCCTAACCGAAAGAAAGATAAAAACTTTGAGATGTGACAATGGTTGGGAATACAATTCTAAAGAATTAATTGCATATTGTAAAGATGAGGGAATTAAGAGGGAGCTTATTGTTCCCTACTATCGCGAACAAAATGGAGTGGTCGAAATAAATAATAGGACAACTGAAGAAGGTGTATGAATGATGCTACTTGATCAAGGTTTGCCAAATTTTCTATGGGGAGAAGCAACAATGATAGTCGTATATGTTGAAAATAGAAGTCGTCATAGAATTCTCAATAATATGAAACATGAGGAAGCATTCACAGGAAAGAAGCCAAGTATGGACCACTTCCGAATCTTTGGGAGTCCTGCATATATCCATGTTCCAAAGGAAAAACGAAAGAATTTGGATTCTAAAAGCATCAAAGGGATATTCGTTGGATATAGTCTCTCCTCAAAGGCATATAGAATCTTTATATTTGATGGAATCAAGCCTACAAAAGATCGAAGGATATTCCAATTAATTCTGATGAAGAAGATCTACCCATATTTGAAGAAGAAGAATAAGTACAACCCGACAACCCTTCTACAATACAAGAGGAAGAAGAAGAACCAAGTGATCCTATTGAAGTTGTTCTCATACCGATCACAAGGAGGAGGCCAAATTGGTTAAAAATGACTCTTGAAGATGTTGAAGGGCATGGAGCTATGAAAGGAACCTTTAGGGAAAGAAAAAGGCCGAAGAGATGTTCTTGATATGTTGCATTTATGACAAGAATAATTGAAGCATAACCATCTACATCTGAATAAGCTACTCATCAAGAAGTATGGAAGAAAGCTATGTAGGAAGAATATCAATCCATCATGAAGAATGGGGTTTGGGAAATCATTCATAAACCTAGTGACAAATCGGTTGTCACCTCAAAATAGATCTACAAGATAAAACATGTTTTTTATGGAAGCATAGATAAATACAAGGCCATATTTGTTGCAATGGGTTTCTCTCAAAAGGAAGTCATATATTATGAAGAAACCTTTGCACGCACAAGAAGGTATACTACCATTAGATCTTTGGTTTTGTTGGCTACTACAATGGGATGGAAGATCCATCAAATGGAAATGAAGACAACATTAATGAATGGGACCATTTATGCAACCCAAAGGCTTTGAAGAAAATGGCAGGGACACTCATGTCTGTAGACTCAAGAAGGCCATGTATGGTTTGAAGCAAGCTCCTAGGGCATGGTATGCAAGAATGGATTCATACCTTTTGAGAATTGGGTTCGTGAAGAGTTTTGTAGATCCTAATATCTACATCAAGGTTGTGAATAATGAGCTAGTCATTATTCTATTGTATATGGATTATCTATTTATCATAGGTGTGGAGAGAAGAATACAAGAATGTAAGAATATGCTGGCAGTCGAATTTGAGATGAAGGATCTAGGACTGATGTACTATTACCTAGGTCTAGAAGTATGGAAAAATCCCGGGGAGATATATTTGGGGCAAGGAAAGTACATCATCAAGTTGTTGCATAAATTTGGGATGATGGATTCCAAGCCCATGATTACTCCTATGATCACCAATCTCAAGAAGTTGAGGAGATCCTACTCAAGTCTCATGGATCCTTCCTCCTATCGTCAATTGGTAGGTTCTCTGATGTATCTGGTAAATACTAGGCTAGATATATGTTTTGATGTGAACATCCTCAGCCAGTTTCAGTTGGAGCCTCATTATGATCATTGGATAACTGCCAAGCATATATTGAGATATCTTCGTGGTATAATACATCACTGCCTAAAGTACAATAGCAAGGAAGTCAATTTGATTAGCTTCACAAATTCAGATTGGGGTGGCGGTGAGACTGATGGAAAAAGCACTACCGGAGGATGCTTTAGTTTGGGATCTGTCATGATCTCATGGATGAGTATAAAGAAATATCCTATTGTTTTGAGTAGTGTTGAAGAAGAGTACATGGCTGCATGTGAAGTAGGAAAGGACATTGTATGGTTGAGGAAGCTTCTCACAGATTTGTTCGAGAAGCCTCTAGATCATATTGTGATTAACTGTGATAATCAAAGTTGTATCAAGCTGTATGGAGATTATGTGTTTCATGCTAGGACAAATCATATCAACAATAAGTTCCACTATATTAGGAACTTGATATAGGATGGGATCATGAGGCTACAATATGTCCCAAGAAACGATCAGGTAGTTGATATACTAACAAAGTCTCTTCCTAAGAAGAAGTTTGAGTATCTTAGAAGCATGCTTGGTTTAGTTGATATTGCTGATTTTGTTGATGACGATAAAAGTTTTGAAGAGATTTTTTTAGGCCTTGTGTGTGAGACACATTACTTGGGAGGACATTTGGTTGATGCTATGTGTTGATGTCTAGTTCCCGAAGTAGGGAGGGTGGCGTTGGGTATGGAGCTATGACTTTAGATATGCACCTAGATCCCTGAGTTGATGGTTAGCAAGTAAGCCTGATGGTACCTAGAGAGGTTGAAAGATTTAGTCCATCTTAGTCCCACTTGGATAGATTGCCCTGGTCAGGAATCTAGTATGTGGCATTGTGGTGCCTAAATTGTTGAGAGACCTTGGATAGATTTCCCTAGTTAGGAATTTAGTTCATGGTATTCAATGCCTAAATTTTCATAGTTCATATAGATTGAGATCTTCCGTATGAATCCTCCCTAGTTAAGAGGGAGTGTTGAAAAATGTAACTAGGTTCGGTCTTCATAAAATGTATTTGTGAAAAGAATTTTTATTATTGTTACAATGACTTATTAAAGCATGGGTTTCATGCTTGGGTCATTATTTTATTAGTCAAAGTCCCCATTGAGGACTCCTAGGATAATAAATAGTCAATAGAGTCATAGTATATTTCATGAGACTCTTATTGGCCTTTCAAAGGATGTAAAAAGACTTATTTTTGAGTAAAAACTAAATCATGTAACCTCCACACCAAGTTGGCCTCATGAAGAACAAGTCGGCCTTAAGGAAGGTGATTCGACCTCATTGGAAGTCTATATATACAAGGAAATTTGACTTCATTTGAGCATCTCACTCTCTCAAGCATAGTTTGACCTTTGGAAGCTAGAAGCTGGAAGCTGGGAAGAAGTGTGAAGTTGAAGGAAGGGTCCAAAAGGAGTGCGAGTTTGATCAAGGTGGAAGGGAAGAAGAAAATTGGTGCCTCTCTCTCTCCCGTGTGGTTTGGTTTAGGATATCAAAGTCTCCTAGTCAAGGTCGAAGTTGTTGCTGATGTCAGAAGCTGCCAAGTCAAAGTTGTCAAGGTTAAAGTGTTGCTGCTTATAGGTCGAAGGTTGGATCAAAGAAGGAGAGGTTGGCTTGGTTTGGAGAGGTCTTTATCTAGATAGAAGAGTCTCAAGGAAAATTATTGAAAGAAGATATTTTGACTGGGATTTCCCCTAGATAGGGGTTTTTCCCTAGCAGAGTGCCTACATCTTTTGTCTTGTATTTTTGTGATCTTCATGCACACATAATTTGGTAATTGTTTGATGAAAGATAATATAACAAATAAGTAAAAGAAGGCAACATAATTCACAAGTAATTATCAAGAAAGAGAAATCTAACCCTAATCCTACTAGCATTGATTTCTCAACATCCCCCCTCCTGTAATAATGTCCAAAGTGCAGATTGGGTGGGGGGTGGTGTAATATAGTTCATATTCTTCCTCCTCTTCTAACCACAAGGGTAAGTCATGCTCAATAGAAGACTGAGCAAGAGGATACAATACCAAATTTTTAGACAAACCTACTCTTAGTTCTAGACAGTCCTGGGGGAGCACACAGGTTTTGAAATACATAGCAGATATCAGAGTACCAGGGGGATTGCTCAAAGGCTACATTGATCTTTGGAGTCGCCAGCTCCGGTTTACTGTCTAATTGGTTAATGTCTAGGGCCTAGAAATTTGTTTCAGACATCAGTTTGGCCAAGCCCTGCCCTTTTATGAGTTTAGTAGGTTTTATTTCTATGTCAAACTCCAAAATACTTGCTATCCACTTGCCTCTTCTGCCCTCCAAGTTCTCTTGTGTAAGTATATCTTTGACAATTGGGCTTGGCACATAGGCTATTATGTGGGAATAGAGGATGTAAATCCTGAAGTCCTTAATGGCTTTGACCAGGGCAGAGGCCTGTTTTTCCATGATCTGATAGTTAAGGGGTGCATCTCTTAGAGCTTTGCTAAAGAAAGCAATAGGTTTTTCATTTCCTTGGTCATCTTTTTGTAGTAAAACTGCAGCAATTGTGTGTTGGGAGGCAAAGGAGAATATGATGAACTCTCTATCAAACTGGGGGTTGGTGAGGACAGGAGTTTGGGTGAGGGCAAACTTGATGCCTTCAAAGGCTTGATTTGTTTCTGCTGTCCACTTTACTTTTGAATCTTTTTTGAGCATGTTATTGAGCAGTCTGCTTAGCTCAGCCAAATTTGGGATAAATCTCCTCAGGAAATTGATTTTTCCCAAAAAGGCTTGTAATTCCTTTATATTTCTTGGATGATGCATTTGCAGGATGGCTTGGATTCTGTCTGGATCAATTCTGATGCCATCTTTGGAAATAATGTGACCCAACAGTTTTCCTTCCTCCAGACCAAACAAGGATTTCTTAGGATTCAAGGAAATTCCATATTTCCTACAAGTTGTAAATATCTGCCTTAGATGTTTTAAGTGATCTTGGTCAGATTTGGAGAAGGGTGTGAGATCATCTAGATAAATGACAAGAAAGTCATGAATCTCTTTAGCAAAAGCAATGTCCATTGCTCTTTGGAATGTGGCCCCTGCATTTTTCAAGCCAAATGGCATTTTGACATATTTAAAGGTTCCCCCATGGGGTTGTAAATGCAGTTTTGTCCTGTTCATCAGGATGGACCAGAACTGGTTGAAGCCTGAAAAGCATCAAGCAAGGAAATCCTTGAGGCCCCCAACTACTCTCCTGCAAAATGTGGTCCATTTAGGTAGGGGGTAGTTGTCTTTCAGTGATACTTGGTTGAGGTTTCTTAAATCCACACATAGCCTAATTTCACCAGTTTTCTTCCTTGTGGGGACTAGGTTTGAAATCCAATCAGAAAATCTGATTGGTGCTATTATGCCTGCTTTAAACATCTTCTGTGCTTCTTGCTCCATTGCTGGGAGGAGCATGGGATTAATTCTCCTTAATTTTTGTTTAAAGGGTTTCTGATTTGGCTTGAGTGGGATAGTGTGTTGTATTACAGAGGTGTCATAGGATTTAAGATCCTCATAGCTCCATGCAAACACATCCTGAAATTCTTTAAACAGGTCAATGTATTTGGGCTTTTGATCAGGAGGTAATGCAGCAGATAGTTTGATGATTTTGGCTTCTTTAGGGGTCCCAATGTTATGCTCTTCTATGGCAGTGTTTAGGGGTTATAGTTTTGGTTTATTGGGAATGTCATTTGAGTCAAAAATGTCTTCCAAAGGGGCTAAGCCTATTGGAAGGAAATTATCCTTCAATTCTATCACCTCTGTTTCATAATCAGCTAAATCCTCATATTTATCTGGCTTGATTCCTTGTATGTTGTGTTGATTGAAGATTGTAGGATGTAGCATTTGGTTGGCTGTTTCAGGTGATATTGTTTGGTTATGGTATTTACCATGAATTTGCAGTTGATTTTCTGTCTTGAGTATTTGTGATGGACTTGCTGCCTCAGTGTCTATGTATAGCCCTGAAAACTCTTCTTGTAAAGTCAGAAAATTATTTATTTGTGTGTCACTATCAAACACCTGCCAGTCCTTCACATTGTTTGGGACAGATTTCCTGTGTTTTATTTCAGCTGTGAAACAGTGATGAGGCTCGAAAGGGAGTTTGCAGGTACTTGCAAAGGTAGCTAGACTATGGGCATGTAGGTTTTGAGCTCTAGGGATTTTGGTAATCTGGAATTCAGTGAAGGACTCTAGTAGCTCGATGGCAGCAGACCTGTAAGACCTCAATCTTTTGTCATTGGTAACAAAATTGCCTTTGACTTGTTGGATTACTAGGTCTGAATCCCCTAGTATTGACACTTTTATGGCTTGTAGGGATTGTACCAACTTGAGGCCTAGTAGGAGAGCTTCATACTCAGCCATGTTATTAGTGCATTTGAAATTTAGTCTATAAGCTCTGCGTTGTGCATGGCTGTTCTGTTTATTATGGATCCAAATTCCAGCTCCTGCCCCTAGCTTGTTGACTGATCCATCAAATTCTAGGAACCACAGGATTTCATGTTGTAGGGGAGTTTGAATAACATCACTGCAGTTTGGGCTTATGAGTTGAAGTTTGGATTGTTTTTTGTTTAGTTTGACTTCTGGGGCAGTTTTCTCATTTAGTAAGAACAGCTTTGCGTGCAGAGGTGCTGTTTGTTTATCACCATCCAGATTTGTTTTGAGTGTCTGATTTTTATTTTCACATGTCTTGCCCTCTTGCCCATTCTCTTCTTCCAACTCAACCAATGTTTCCCTGTCAAATTTTCCTTCATTAATCAGCTGATCTGTTTCAATTATCTGAGTTTCTACACTGTTTGTGTGACCTATGTTGTCATTGAATAAAATATATGAGTCTATATCAGAATGGACAGCATACATGGGGAAGTTTTGAGGCTTCTCTGTAGTGCTGACCATGTATTTCATTAGAGACTCTCTATACAACCTCTTGGGTTGGCCAAAGACTGTGATAGTAGCATAGGACATGTCTAATTGAAGGGAGCCTTGAAGTTTAGCCCCCCATGATCTTGATAATAACATCCCATATTTGGGTGGGATATCAGCAACAACAACATCCATCAGGATTGTTTTGTTTGGATATTGGACCAGGGATACACACAAATCTTTTATCAGGCCTAGGCATTTGACATGGCTGGAATCAAATGAAAACATGTCCTTGTATGGCCTGGTGATATCTAAATTCAGTCTTTCCATGACAGCCTTTGGCATCAGGTTATGGGAAGCGCCTGAGTCAAACATTGCATTGTGTAATATTTTATCATGAACATGCAAGCTGACATAAAAGGGTAGAATCCCTGTGCCTGCTGATTTTCCATCAACCTCTGGACCAAACAGTAATTCTGGGGTGTCATCCAACACATTGACATTGTCCACATTTACAGTATCTTTGTTTGGAGTCAATTGGAGGGATTTCTCAATCTGCTGTTTATAGATTTCATTCTTGGCTAGCTCTGCCAGAGGGATGGCTATTTTTAGTTTTCCAATTTCAGCTTCTAGGTCAAAGGGTTTTTCAGCTTGGATTTTGGTGCTATGGGTGAGCCCCCTTTCTTTATTTGGTATGGTTTCCTCTTGATTTTGGGGCTTATTTTTCTCAATCACCTCTTGAGGCTTTTTGTTTGAATTGGAGTGTACAGATGATGTAGTTTGTGGGTGTTGTGTATGTTCAGTAACTTCTTCAATTGTTACTTCCTTAGTTAGTGAATCAGTTGCATTCATTGGTTCTGTCACTATGGCACTCTTAGGCTGCTGTCTATCCTTGGTTTTTTCAGGTTGTGTGATGTTTACAGTCCTACTTCTTAGTTTGTATTGTTTGTGGACCTCATAGACCGCAGTGTCATAGCCTTGTTTAAAATCAAATGATTCACCTGACTTTGTTTGGAACTGTTTACTGTCTTCTTCTTCATGATCCTCTTGACTTAGGAAGACATGGTGCTCATCATCAAGGCCCATCAGGTGGATATGGGTGTCATCCACTTGTTCTTGTGATGTGGATGTTTCAGCATAGTTTTCTTGAAATGGAGGTCTTATTTCTGGATCACTGTTGGCTTTCCCCCCACTAGGATTTTGGTTCCTTCTAAAGTTTGGATTTCTGTTAGAGTTATTTGGTGCCTCCCATGAGGATTTTCTTTCCACAGACTCTACCCTGTCCCCCAACCTCTTCATACCAGAAATTATGGCATCTAATTTTTGGTCAAAGGCCGATGGTTCCTCCTTAAAGGCAACTCTCTTTTCTAATTTAGCCCTATTCCTCTTGGCAATCAGGTTTGCCTCAACTGTCACAGCAAATTTCTGAGCTTCTTCAAGGGTTTGAGGGGCTCTTTCTTTTAGCTGGTAGGCCATGTCTGGGTCAAATCCATCTGGGAATTTGTATAAAGCTAGATCCGGGGGAGGTCTCAGATTTTGAGGTATAGCATTATAGACATTATTGAACCTAGCACAATATTCCAATATTGTTTCTTGAGGACCTCTTTTAATCATATCATACTCACCAAGTATATGTAAAGGGTCCTTCTTTTTCTCCCATCTATTTGTGAAGGATTGGTAGAGCTCATCAGGGGTAGTGATGCTGTTTGCAGGCAGAGATCTAAACCATGTTCTCACATCCCCTGTCAGGCTTTGGACAAATATTCTCATCCTTACAGTTTCATCATCTATCTCATAGTTTTCAAAGTGATCTTGCATTCTCTTAGCATGCTGGATGGCAGAATAAGGACCAGTGGAGTCAAAGTATGCTATTTTGGCTTGATAATCTTGAGGTAATGCCACAGGATTGGCTGGTAATTGCAAAGGTGCATATCTCATAGCCATGTTAACAAGGTTCTGAGGATTGACAAGGGCAACTGGGATCACGGGGGCAGTGGGTACCACAGGGGTAACAGGTATGGAGGGATTAAGAGTGCTAGTCAAGGGAATGTGTGTGGGGGAAGAAGATGTGGGCGGGGGGCTTTGTGATGTAGAAGGAGAGCTAGGGGAATTAGGAGTGGAACGGAATAAGATTTTGATTGGAGTGGAGATTGGGTTAGGGTGGACTGTCTCTGGACTAAAGTCAGCAGGGTCACCTTGTTACTGCTGATTCCTAATTAGTCTTGGGATTGTATTGGGATTATCAAAGACAGCAGGAGGGTTGGGATCAGGATTAGCCCTAGTGTACCGAAGACCCTTCTTGGGAGCCAGTTTCTAAGCTAGTCCTTTAAAATTTTTCTGAAAAAGTTTGTAGAGCAAGGACTGGACAAGAGCTCTAAAAGATTCTGTGTATCTGTATAAGGTAAAAAGAGGTCTGAGTCCCCTCTACCTTAAGGCTACAGATGTTTGTATGGGAGCAGCTTAAAGGTGTCTTAATTGATATTCAGACTGTGAGTGCAATTTCTTGATAGATTTTCAGACCTTTAGATCCTGAAGTCCCCAGCGGAGTCGCCATTATGTTATCACTCAGGTTGTTCCCTTTGACTCCCAAGGGAATAGCAGCCGAGGTAACCACTGACCAATCTTTTAGCTGCAGGTCCTAGTCTACCTGCAACCAAAGAGGGCTCTCTCTTTATAGTTTAGCTTTGTTTGATGAGTGTTTTAGACTAGTTATGATGCACTGTTTGTTTGATTTTGGTGGGTTGATGATTCCTTTTAGAACTGAA
>APFE031423094.1:0-17535 GCA_000404065.3 Pinus taeda
TATTTAAAAAAATACGGTACGGAATTGCAATTAACGAATTTGCAGCCGAACCGAATCGTATTGTCGTATTTTCGAATTTTTCGGGCCGATACGGCGGAATTTGATAAGTATGGTTTAAATAACACAAATAATGATTTCACCACAAATTTTTACGCCAGATTCCAACACCAAAAACTCCAAAAATATCCTATTAAAAACAACTCCATAAATAATTGCATTATGTAAAATTTGTAATTTGTCCTATAATATATTTATGGATAAAAATGATTTATTTATTTATAAAGGTATTAGTTAAAAATTGTCTGCAACAGTGTCAACAACCACTCTTCAACGTTACATTATTTTTTCAACAACCACCATTCAACGTTACATTATTTTGGTGACAATACCCTATAAGTGGATTGTTCTTTATTCAACATTAGAATGGGCTCCAAAAATGAAAATTTGTGTACATATTTATGTGGACAACATTTAAATTATTTAACCCTTAGAAGTGAGAAGGTGATACATTGAGATGTTCAACGTGGCATCCCATTTGTGTAACGTGATCAATGTCACATCATTGACACATGTGCACTATATAGATTTTATTTAGCCCACATATGAATAAGCCCTAAATGTTTAGAGGGCCACAACTTTATGCTATGAACTTTGATTTTAACAAATTTATAAATATTAAATATGCGGGAGACCATAACTTTATGCATTAAATAACTCTAAATGAACCTAACACATTGGTAAACTCAACATTATACTTTGAAATGTAGTTCAGATGAAAAGGTTTACAAATCCCATCTCCTTAATCACACCAAGAAAGTTGGATGTGTTATAACATATAATATGCACAAAATGTGTATTGTTCCAAAACTTTGTTAATGGGTTTATTCGGAAAAACATGGTAAATTGTTAAGGCCCGTGGCAAGTGCTCATAGAGGAAATCTATCTTTTTGGTGACTTCACTTTCAGTTTTACTGGTCTTTGTTTATTATTTTTACTATTTTTCAAATAATTTGTGAAAAAGTGTAGTGTAAATTTTTCTTATCTTAAAAAAAATTAATAATTTTTAAGTATGATTTTTTTGGAAAGTGTTTTGTTTTATTTCTAATTTAATTTGTCTAGAATTTGACAAAGATTCATTGAAATCACAAATGTAGTAGGTGAACTTTTCTCAATTTAAGTGCCCCAATAATTTTTTAGGGTGTTGAATCCATATATACAGTAAAAAATACTAGTTTAAACAACACAAATCAAGATTTGACCACAAATCAAGATTTGGCCACAAATCTAAATTTGGCTTTTTCCTTATTTCATTATTACTTTCAAAAACTCAAAGCTTACTACTTGAGAAATGTTAGGGTTTATGGAACACAAAAACAATAATCTTTAGTATGTTCTCATCTAGATTATGGAATATCATAGAATATTTTTCAGAATATTTACTTTTATATAATCTCTATTGAGAGTGCAACCATATAGTGGACATTCCAAAGAAGAGGGAGGGCGGCAGATTGACAAGAACGTTTACTTTTATATAATCTCTATTTAGAGTACAACCATATAGTGGACATTCCAAAGAAGAGTGAGGGCAGCAGATTGACAAGTTCTGTGCCGGTGACATTTTCTCATAATAAGGTTGAGTCTGTTTTGATACGCATATTATGTTTTCACAATGATTATGAACATTGATTATGATAAAGTGAAATCTTGATTTATGTTATTTAAATTGGTTTTTTTTATTATATATATGGATTTAATACACTAAAAAATCTCTAGGACATTTTGATTGCCCAATAAGCTTGTGATTTGAATCAATTCTTGTAGGATTTTCGAAAAATTAGACCAGAAAACATCACCAAAAAAACTTTCAAAGAATCTTACTCATGACAACTTTGTCTATTATATTTTTGAAAAGTCAGTTATATTGTTTTCACTTAATTTATAAATTTTTAAAAATTATTTAAAAGTTAACCAAATATTTTTTTAAATTAATATATAAATTTATGTTATGAAATTAAAATTAATTTTTGAAATTTTAAAATTAAAATTAAAAATTTTGACTATTAAATATATTTCACTAAACTAATTTTATGATAATTTTATGAACGGTCTTTAATGTATTTCAAAATTTCATCTCAATTTTTCCCCTATTCAACCAAAAAAATCCAAAAATCCAACTAAAACTTTAAAAAATCCCATTAAAAACAACTCCCCAATTTTATGTGACCATAACACCAAGTGTCTCATAAAAACATAATTATCCAATAAAAAAGTTAAATATCTCTATTTAATACATGCACGGATCCACTCTCATCATTTGATTGTTATTATCAAATTACATGACATTAACATTTGTTACCAGTCTTCTTACTAACACATTACGCCAATTTCCATTAAAATTTTAATATATAACATTTTCACCTTTCTTCACTTTATGACCACATATTTTTTATACTTCACAAAAATACTAAATAATAATGTTTATATAAACTATTATAAAATCAATATTTTATTTTTATAAATGAATTTTTTTATATTTCATGAATAAAATATTAAGTTAATGAAATTTTAATATATAAGCTATTTTTATATTAATATTATTTCAAAAATTTTATTAAAATATATATAATAATTTTTTTAGAAATTTAAAAATTCATATTGATTGGAAAGAAGTTTATGATAATTGTAATATATAATATATATATATATATTTTTTTTTTAAATAAATTTTGAAAATTCAATTCATAATATATTTATTTAGTTCTAATTTAATTTTTAAATAATTGTTGAATGTAACTATAGTGAGATTAATGATCATTATTTAGATAATCACATAAGTTAAAAATAAAATAAAATGTGCACAAACATATTTCAATAAACTTTTAACTATTGTAAGAAATGATGATATTGGGACTAATGTTTCATCAAAAAATTTCTATGCACCTATCTCTATTTGGCTACAAGACTATCTAGTCCATTTATTACTTTCCTTTGTCATATTCAAATGTATTTCATTATTAAATTTATGAATTTGTTCATTTAATGTAACTATTGTGAGATTAATGGTCATTATTTAGATAATCTCATAACCTAAAGATGGAATAAAATGTGCACAAACATATTTCAATAAACTCCTAACTTTGGTAACAAACGATGACATTGGGGTTAATGTTTCATCCAAATTTATCTATGCACCTATCTTTATTTTTCTCCAAAGTTATCTAGTCCATCAATTACTTTTTTTACTTTGTGTTTCATTATTAGATTTATGAATTTGTTCAAACATTCAATAATTGTTTTTTGCATTAGAGAAGTAATAATGTTGCATATTACACTTGTTTCTAGCATGCTTTATTTGAAGCGAGGAATGTTCTTTTTTTCAAGGAAAAATAATTAATATGTTTAAAAATTAAGTTTACCATTTTTTTTTTTTACTAAGTCTCTTTCCTACTTTCAATTTATTGTTTGTTTTCAAATTATAGGCTCAGTGGATTATTACTTAAATGATATTTGCTCATATTGGTAAAGATCATTTTTATTGGTATTAAAATTAATTTCTAGATTTGTTGAAAAATATTAATATTAACATTAATACTTTTTTCCCTCCATTTATATTTTAATTTTTTTTTGTTAATTTTTTTTTAAATTTTATTAATAGAAACTATTTAAAATTATAAATTTGAGTTGTGTAATTTTAATGTTTTAAAGATGTTTGGAGCATTAAAACCAATTATGTGTTGTAAAAAATTTTAAATTATAAGAAATTACAACCTAACTCAAAATTGTATCACAAAGAAAAAATGATATCATTAAAGACAAAATCAAAGTGTACATTCAAATCTTTAAAAATGATGCTTACCATTAAGGATTGTATCAAATTATTAAATCGTGAAGTTTTTTCAAACAGATATTCAACACCACATTGTAACTAAATATGATCCGTAAAAACCTCCAAGCGCAGCTCAGTTGGTGATGACCATGAAAATGAATGTTATGTGCAACGAGGTTCGAGGTTCAAATCCCCTGATTCACCTACGCCTGCGAAACGTGCATACATAGACACCTAAAGGTTATAGTGGTAGAGTATTACAACTTCAATAGCACATGATAGATTGTACAAGCATATGTTGTGCATGACATTTTGCAAGTTCTGTATGAACCTTGGATTGACAATGAAATGTACAAAATTTTAGTTGTTTATTAAGTAATTATGAAGGTAATCGAAAATCCCATCACTTGTAACTTGTGAATTACGTGAATAGAATTGACCCACATGTGGGTGCATAAGTTGTGTCTCTGAATATGAGGTGATGGAAATCCTTTGAGTCATAGCCACTTAGTGTTGAATTGAGTTAGACTAAAAACCAATGATGGAACCTTCATGTGAGGTTTAGGGGTCTGGAAGAATCTATGAATAGTTTACCTCACTAAGGCACATAAGATGCTAGAGAAGGGAAACATTGAGGAATTGTTAGATTAGTCAAGGAGAATCCCTTTCGTGTTATGCAGGCCTTGGATGACCATGTTTTTCTCTATTAATAGTCCTTGACTCAATATTTAAAATGAAATCCTAAATCTTATATATGAAGGAGAGGGATATTCATGTATCCTACTTGATTTGTAACATTGTTAAACCATGAAAGGATCTTTCCTTTAAGGCATTAGATCTAGCTTGCAAGGGCTCAATTGCAAGAAGGATACCAATGTAGGTGAGCCTAAGGTTGAGTGGAGAGTGGCTCTCCCTTCTTCAGTTTCTAACAAGCTTAAGAGCACCAGATAAGTGTATCTACTTTCTATTAATGAAATGACATTATTGTTCAAGGCTTTATAAATATTGTAATGTTAGTTGATATTCTTGCTTGTAATGATGAGTTGAAAGTTGTTGTAAATATTTGTTAATTATATATGAATGAATAGTTGAAAATATTGTATAATTGTACTTATTTAATCACATGAACCTCTTCATGAATGAATATTGTATCTAGAGGTATTCTTTGAGGTATGTTGCCTATAATGGTTTTGATACGAATCATGTGTGAAAGGAATGCACATTTTGGTTTGAGCATAAGGCTTTTCATGTATTATGTTAGTATGAATGGCCCTTGTCACACCTGTTATGGGATACAAGCAGTTGGTATTGCCTCAATGTTTGGAATGGGGAGGTTGGAAAGTTCTTCTCTCCCTATTGGGACCTTATTCTTTTGGGGGATAAACCAGTGTATTGGTTTCCCTGTCTTTAACCATTATGGAATAAGAATTTGTAGGATAGGCCCATGGCCATCTCCTTGTCTTCTTGGATTAAGATGGAAAGATCTGGAAATTGACTCTTCTCATGTTTTTCTTCAGGGAAGTATTTAGTTGGAAGGAGGTTTTTAAATATCTTGAGGTTATTGAAGACTTATGAGTCTTAAGAAGTGAATTGGGAAAATTCTATTCTGTCATAGTTTTAGGCCTTGGAATAGGCTTGGGAGCCTTTAGTAGTTTTAAAATTTGTAGTTGGAAGTATTAGCCCCAATCCCTGGTCACATGATTGACATTGGGCTATGACAACGAGCCTATGTCGAACATGGGCTTAACCCCTAAGAAGGAAAATTGTTGGAGAGTTGGGTTACTAGGCATCGAACATCAAACTTCATTAGTGAGCATCTCCATTAACAATGCTCAATGTTTTCCAAACCTGCAATAGTTGTTAGTCGACAAATTTTGTTATCGAGATAGCAGGCTATCATAGTACTGAGATGTTGGGTGTTAAAATGGTTCAATGGGAACATGATGTGGATTCCTCGATATCAATTACTAGTCCATCAAATGATGGGAATATCCCTATTGGTTGATGTCCATATCAAATTGAGGGGAAGGGCCTTGACCAAGAGCCATCGTTTTTGTGCATATCCCAGTGGGTTGGTAACCCAAGAGATGGAGTAGTAACTTGTTAGTGTAGTTGTGCTCGCAATGGTGTTTTAGAATGTTGTTATGTTGGTTAATGGGAGATCAAGCATCAATGACAAGAGATTCACATAGGGTTTATTCATCATTATACTTATTGATGGTACCATAACCTGACAAATAGGTTAGTTGATAGGAGTTGGATTACCCTCATGAGATGGGGAGGTATCGACCATTGTCTTGTTGGCATTTGGGCATCAGGTGTTAGAACACAAATATTAGACTTTTTGCTTCACATTGTTGAAACTTGACAAAGGGCTCGATGTGGTAGGTGTTGACTAGGATACATGACATGGACCCAGTAGGCTACCATGTGTCATCCACATGGAAACTAACTTGGATTACTGATGTGTCATGATGATGTGGCACCAAGGACACCCTTGTTGATGTGGAACTAGCATGGCATGTCAACATGGTAGGAGGATGTGGATTTTGGAGTGTCAACATGGCAATGAGGTGGAAGCCAAGTGACACTTGCACTATAGTGATGTTTATGTCAAGGTATCAGCATGTCGAGCTATCATCTTATTGACATATTGAGCTATTAGCCTATCAACATGCCAGGCTATTGGCCTACAAAGAGTCAGGATATAAGCTTTTCAACATATCAAGTGTCAACTATCAACCGATTCAAGGATTGCAGTAATGAGGTATGCCCAGTGGCTGAGGGGCCTGGGAAGCTGATATACATATGACAATTAATGATAACCATGATCTATTAGTTAATGGCCCATTGTTGGGTTGGGTAGAGTGAAACAAAGAGGTTTTACTAATAAAACTTTTGCCCAGGGGTCTAGTGGCTAATATTCCTAAGCTAGCTAGGTACTACACATGGTAATATGGAAGATGAGGTGGCTCTAAAAGGAAAATATTTAAGTGAGATTAATTTCTTGTCCACAACCCAATTTTAGGAAAAAATCTATTGCTGGAAATTTCTTGATGAGCAGGAGATGAGGTGATTCATAAATTATTTTTGAGGAGGTTGGAGAAATAGGATTTTTTTTTATAGCTCTATCTCCATAAAGTAACCTTGGGGTTTGGACTTAGACACCCCACAACCCTAATAAGGAATTAAGAGGTTACGTGTGTTACAACTCAACATTTGATCTTTCAATTGACTTCTCAATTGAAATGGACCTTCTTGTAGTTCAATGCATTAAAAGGGTGCATGACATAGAAAAACGTTATACACCACTAAAGACATGTCAGGATTCATATGAAATTTACAGATAACAAATGTTCTTTGGTAGGGGCATGTTGAAAATGGATGAAATTCTTATTGATCAATTCCAAGTCCATCTAAGTTCAAATAAGTTCCAAGATAAACAACCTTCGTTTTCCAAAATGTACATTTCTTCAGGTTCATTGGCAATCCATCTCTCTATAATGATGCAAATACTTGTTTCCAATTATGCAAATGGTCCTCATATGTATTGCATATAGTTATGTCATTCATATACATGATCATGTTGTATGAAGTTATATCCTTAGTACTCCCTTTATCATTCTCCTGAATGTGATGTGGACATTAGTGAGATTAAATGACATGAAAAGTCATTCAAATAATCATTATCATGTTTTAAAGGACATGTTCTACACATTCTCTGTATTGATGCATATGTTTGATGATAATTGGACTTCACCTTATTGAAGTATATTTTCACCTTGACGTTGACCTAATTCCATGTCATTGACACTCAACAATGGATATAAGTTATTGATTATTGTAATGTTTAAGGGTTAGTTGTCCACACACATTTTGGAACTAAAACTATGGTAGATCCATAAGCTGACGGAATAGATTGATTGTTGCCCTTATTCAAAACTCTTAATTTGCTTCTTAATATTTTCATTCTCACTACAAAATATTTATGTCATTAACTTCCTTTTATGTTCCATTTACCTTTTTCATGATTTTTTTTTTTTAGTTTTGATAAAAAAAAATCAATGGCATTTCATGGGAAATGCTAAACTCAATGTTTTGTGATTTTATGTTAAACTTGTCATTATCTGCATTAGATTTAGTTTCAACTTTAGTGTGAATATTAGCTTCATATTTAGTCTAAGTTTAGTGCCGGATTTAGCATTGGGTTTCTAAGTAACTAAATATAGCAAGGGAATTTTTTCAACATAAAAGAAGAAGAAGAAGAAGAAGAAGAGATCAGGCTAAAATTAATTGATTTGTCCCAATTCTTATGTGTGAAGGTAATTTTGTTATATAAATTAAAATGTCTTATTTTCCCTTATAAAAACCTCTCGTCCTATTCTCCCATTCTTTTATCATTTCCTCTATTCTTTTGTTCTCTTCTTCTCCCATCACCTCTCTCTTAAGGATTTCTTTCTTAGTGTTACATCTTCCTAGAGACCATGGTTTTAGTCTCGTGAAGGAATATCTATTGGGAAAGTAATGGTTTCCCTTTTCTTATCCTTTCTTCCTCTTTTATTGTGTTTTTCCTTTATTGTTTTGATAATTTATTGTTGTTCTATTGCTGTAAGTTTAAGGTGTATTGCATGGAGAATAAAGTTTCATGCAGGAACCCTTATGATCAATGTAATGGATTCTCCCTTAGCTTCTCCTCCTCCCTTCTCTTTTTACCTCTTTTTTTTTTTTATCTTTATTTATTTTAGTAATGTTTTTTTTTGTTGATTTAGATTTAGGCCATAAGCTTGGAAGTTAGGGTTCTATAGAGGAATTGCCATGAAAAAAGGAAATGACTTCTCCCTTCCCCTCTCCTCCTTCCTATCCCTTTTATTTTGTTTTTTGTTTATTTACTAATGTTTATTGTTGCTTGTTTGTTGCAAGTTGTAGAAAAAGAAGTAAAATATGACATTTAGGGAGGTCTATTTAATGTGCAAATCTAATTCACACATGTAGCTTAAGGAAGAGCCTTGTATTCTCATAAGATGATGTAGGTTCAAATCATGACTCTCATCTATCTCTTATTACTTATTTTCATTTGGTACTAAATGTTGATATTTATATAAGATCTATAATATTCGCTTGGTTGCAGGTATAATTCAAGTTACTTTTAGTTTAGATTTGTTCCTTTAAAGGAAGTTTTTGTGGAAATGTAGTCCAAGTAGAGTTCTTTCTTTTTGGCAACTAGTCTAGTTTCAAAGCCCAACATTCCATTACCATTTTCCCTTTTCCTTTTTCAAAATTTTACCATTTTCCATCTTTGTTTTCATAAATTTTAATTCGTAGTTGACTAGTTTACTTTCATTTCATATGCACTTTTAATGACAATTTTTTTTTGTGGGAATGTAGTTCTTACTTTTTGGAAAGTGATCTAGGTTCAAATACCAATATTACCCTATCATTTTTATTTGGATTTTCATAAATTGTAATATATAGGCATTTGGTGCTAAACTAAATGTTAAATCTAGTGCTAAAATTGATGCTAAATCCATCACTAATCTCACCACTAAATTTGGCATTAAACCTAGAACTAAGTTTTGTGTTAAAAATAATGCTAACTATGAAAAACAATTTTAGACAGATTTCTGCAATAAGAAAATACTCATACTTCAAAGAAAATGCACTACATTTTGGTGTGAAATTTGATGCTATTAACCCATTTGTTATAGTGGAATCTCTAATAATGAATTCATGTATAACACTCTTCCAATATAAAAACTCCCTTCTCTAATCAATAGAGCGCTCAAATACATGATTTATAAGTATTTTATGAGATTCCTATAATATTTCATAATTTTTAATATTATATATAATTACATATATGTATGGCAAATTTTTAATGTCTTAATACTAATTAAAGGGTATTGGTCTTATATTTCTTTGATCACATAACTATCAAATAGAAATGCTCAAGAACATGATTAGTCTTTAACCTTCAACTATTAAAGAACATGATTAGGCTTTAACCTTCTAGTACTAAACAAACTTTTAAAAGTTTTGGATATTTGTACCCATCATTAAGTAAACTTAACTATATTTAAAAAGTTTGACTTAAGCTAGGAATTTTAATACATGACATTAATGATGTTAGAAGTAAACATTAATAATGTTACAAGTAAACATGGTAGAAATAATATCTTATTCATTTAATAAAATAACTTTAAATTCTACTTAATCTATATAATTGACTAAGATGGTAAATCTGATATTAGGTAAACAAATCTCACTTGGTTTTTCCAAACATAAAATTACATATTGATTACTATTTCTTAAAAAATAAACAAACACACATCATTTAAAATATAAATAAATTTTTTAAAATAAAATAAGTCGGAGTAAATATTTTTACAACCTATATATAAATAATAATAAATATTTTTTACACAAATATTTCTGTCCAACTATCCAATATTTCTATGTGAAAATGGATTTGAAAGCAAATAGTAAATAAAAATAAATTATTATAATTTACTCAAAATAATTAAACAACTGTAAAAACCAGATAACATAATTTTAAAATATTTAAAAAGTGCCATAAATTTAATTAAAAAAACCCAATTACATGTAAACTTCAGCTAACTAAACTCAATTGTATTTCCCTGAAACTCACATCTTCATGCATCTGCCCCAGGCTGTCATTACATGTAAACTTTGACTTAATCCTATTCAATTTAAAACCTTCATAAATTTCTAATAATAAGAGAAAGCTGGAAGCCATCTATTTACAGGCTATCATGGGGCCCGGTGTGCGGAGCTCCATTGCCTCCTTCCACTACAGAGTCTCGCTCTAAATCATCAAGCTTCCCTATTTTCTGTGTGTCAGCAGCTTTGGCAGTATCATATGATGCATGCAGTCCAACAAAGATGTAATACACTAGTATTATGGCAGTCCAAACACCAAACCTGATGAAGGAAGCCTTATCTATGGAACCCAAAAGAAAAACGTTTATGGCAATGGATAGAACTGGTATCCAAGGCACCAATGGCACCCCCCACTTATTTGGCTTTCTAGCCTGTGGAACAAACAGACTTAATCCTAATGTACCTAGAAACAATGCAGGCACTGTTATTAGATAACCAATCCACCCATCACTATTAGCCCAGTATACAGCAGTGGCAACAGAGGATGCATTGATTATAGCCAGAAAGATGATTAGCCTTTGCTGATTTTTAATGCTTGTTTCTCCAGAAACATAGTATCTCCTCACAAGTAGTGCTATGGATACTAGACTGAATATGCACAAAGTGCTGATGGATAGCAGGTTGGAGAGGACGTCTAGGCTTGTGAAAAATGCTATAACTGCTGTGGCAAAGATCATTACGGCAGTTGCATTGACTGGAGTTCCTGTTTTCTCATTCACCAATGCAAACCAGGGTGGGAACATATGTGTCCTTGCAATGTGGGTCAGATACCTGGCTTGGCCTACAACACCCACCATTAGGACAGTAGTCATGCCCTCAAGGGCTCCTAAGGCTACTATGTATTTAGCCCAATCCATTCCCACCTTTGAGAAAACTACACTGTATGCAGCATCAGGATCAATGGTTTTGTAGCTCTGCATCAGGCATAATGTCATAGCCATGAGACAGTATACCGCTATGACGACCACCATGGATCCAACCAGTCCAATAGGAATGTCCTTTGCAGGATTTTTAGTCTCTTCTGCCATTGTTGCGACTTCATCGAAGCCAAGGTATGCGAAAAAGATAACCGCAGCTGATGTGAAAATGCCCCTCACTCCGTAAGGCATAAAGTCTGAGTAGTTTGATGTATTTGCATGCATTAGCCCGGCAATGATGATGAACACAAGGATCGCAACATGAAATACAGAGGCGATGGAGTTTATTCTGGATGTAGCTTTGGTGCTCCTTATGGCGACAATGCCTGTTATGAAGAGAACAGCAACTGCTATGGGGTCCAATTCATTGAAATTTTGAGCCAAGTTTGTATGAATGCGAAAAGCATTAGATTGGCGATTACAGAGTGTGGCGAAGTAGGCTGTCCACGACCTTGCAACTGCTGCTCCACCAATTATGCATTCTAATATGATGTTGCCTGCAGCTATGAATGCCACAAAGTCTCCCAATTCCACTCTGAGATAGGCAAATGACCCACCTGCACAATCAGCATAGCTCAATAATTGAGGGAATATTAGATATTTAAGACGATAGCTGAGAAACATTCTTGCTGACTGCACACATGGCTGAAACAGAGTACAACAAATAAAGTACTTAACAATGCCAAGAAACCAATATACATCATATGGTTGCATTGCATTATGTTAGATCCCGTCCAATCTAAAATAATAATATTTATAATCATGAACACGCAAAATGTAAACCTCTCTTTATGAAAGGGGTAAAAAAGAATTTTGTCAAAAGAGGGATCGAAATTAAGGAACAGTCCTCCCCAGATAACCAAGAACAGAGAAAGGTCAGATGAAATTTTTGGGCCACCCAGAAAATTAATAAAATCCATCCCCACTAAAACATTTAATGAAAATAATGGATATGCAGATGCAATAAGCTGTAGGCATAAAAGAATTTCACATTTTTACACGACAAATAAATGGCTGGGCTAGGCGAACAGTCAAGGCAGTAATGTGAATGTGAAGGATGTTAAGCAGAAGATGAATAGCAGTATCTTTGCTGATTGAAAACAAGCTAAATCATTCCACATAACTCATCAAGCTTTTTCTGATATATTAAGCCATTTTGGCTATAATGGCTTTTTGACAGCGTTCCTTTACCTTCAGACAACAGAGTGTTTTCTGCACCTGCCACTCAGAAAAAAGCATTTTATTTTATCTGGTTAAGGACAATTTGATGACAGAATACAATTTGACTCTCAGAGGAGCAGAAAAGATCTTTGTCCATCCATTCTGTCTTCTGTTCAGGGATGGATAATCTTATTTTAAACAGCAACTTAGAATATTGATTCAAAGACAGTGAGGATCTTGCTTTTAGAAAATAATGGGTGGGGAAAATTTTGTGCTAGTAAAAATGGGTTTGACAAAGTTGAGTTTAAAATAAGTTTTCTATTTCTTTTTAAGACAAAGTTGAGTTTATGTTGGGGTAAGTCTGTTTATTGAATAGAAGAAGGATCAAAGTTGAGTTTAGGTTGGGTTCAGCCTATTTATTGAATAGAAGAACAATCAATTTATACTAAGATGAATTTGGACATCCCTTGGGATAGTTTTAATTCTCTGGTTTCATCCTAACAACTCTCACAAAGAGATTTGAAGCTAAGACCTGGCTGAGACTAAACCCCACACAAACCAATTAATCTAGTTTCATCCTCAACCCCTCCGACAAAAAAATTTGAAACTGAGACCAGGCTGAGACTAAATCCCATGCAAACTAACTGATCTGCACTTCATAAATAAGTAATCCAACTTATTATATATTTAATTAGTTTTGTAACCGGAATTATCCCATTTGAATCTACTAATTTATCCCTCGAGTTTCCAGCAAATTTCTGGGAAAAAATAACTGCATGATTCTTTGCCTTACTAAGGGAAGCATATGTCTGTGTTAGGACAGAAATGACAAAATAAAAGGTTATTTGACTCCGAATTACAAAATCTTTCATGGAATGAGAATTGAAAAGCTCCTTACCTGCTAGTGGGATCTCCACAGCAAATTCAGTATAACAAAACACACAAAGCAGAGCGGAGATTCCTGAAACAACGTATGACATTAGGATTGCAGGCCCAGAGTGATCTCTGGCTTGCAAGCCCGTTAGGACAAAAATCCCAGCACCAATAACAGCGCCAATTCCGAACCAAAGCAAATCCCACCAATTTAGATTCTTCTTCATGTCATGCCCACTTCGAGCACGAACCTGAGTGCTTTCCATCTCAATCGAAGACCTCGCAAACAGCCTGTCCCGAAATCTACTCCTAACCTGCCGCAGAGCATTGGAATAACTTTCCCAGTTCCTGAAGGACTCCTCTGGCAGAAAATGCTGTCTGTTGACTTCCCATCCCCTTCCTTTTGTCATGTTTCCCAGCTTCAGTCAACACTAAACAGTTTCAGGATTGATGTCCAATTCAGACTATATAGACTCAGAGCAAATTCCCCACCATTCAAAAGCAAGAGGAGTTCCTGTGAGAGCAAAAACAGAGTGTATATAAACTGATCAGATTAGAGTGTATGGCTGTGAGACAAACTAATCCAATCTGAACTCATATACATAATGTGAACATACAGATTCACCGCTCTCTCAGAAAACGAAACTGGATTCAATAGTCTAAATCACTGCCTATCAAATAGTCTACGGCAGTACATGGAACTAGATTGTGCCCCATCAGATAGGCCATCTCCAGTAGACTCGAGACTGATTTCGTTTCCTACCGTATGGGCCCCGGTATAAGTCTCCAGCACCGGTATCTGAATCTGGATCAGTTTGTAGTACCTGCTTTTATCGAGTAGGCTAAACTTGTGGTTAGAATCGAATCACTCAACTGCACGTTGTTTTGCTAGAGCTAATGCTATTGTCTACTGTCAGCAGACACCAGTGAAGCCTATTATTATAATAGCAGCAGAGGTGTGGTTAATTAAATATTATTATTATTATATTTAATTTTAAGGTCAGAGTTAAGTTAGACACGAGATTTTTTTGTTTGTTTGTGAGACAAGGGATCCATTTTCGCGCAGTGATTTGACTGTTAAGTTTACCAAGGCATACATACTCTACCTCTTTTTTTGAATCTGTGACCTCTTACGAGGAAATACATGGTCTTAACCATTAAACTCACTCAAACTGTATGCTTAGAAACATAAATAGGCTTTCAAAATTGTAATTTAATATAAATATATGTAAGATATATTGTTAAGTAAAGTTGCAGCTAACCAATTATAGAAGAAATTAGAAAAATAGAAATAAGGTTTTTAGCATTATAAATTCAATAGATATATATAAATAGATAATTAAGAATTTATTTCTATAATAGATTATAAGATATTTTAAGTAATATTTAAAAAGTAGAAAATAATAGATTATTATATTTTAAAATAATAGTTATAATTTGTGTATTTTTATAATTATATTTATTTATTATGAAGTGAAATGTATTATGAAGTGTGTGTTTTGATGTCTATAATAGATTTATGTTTATTGGTTTTTATTAGCCAACTAATTATATGATTATATAAACTAATGAAACCTATTATTAAGTAGAGTTGTGGTTAACTAATTACGATAGAAATAAAAACAAGTTTTCAGAATTGTAATTCAATTATAGATAGTTATTAAATAGATGGTAAGAATTTAACTTTTGTAAAAGATATATGAACTGATTTTAGTAATAACCCAATCCATAAAATAATGAAGATATATCATATATATAATATATAATATAATATATATATATATTATAATATATAATAAATATAATATAAGTATATATAATAAGTATATAAGTTAAATTTTGGTTAAAAAAAATTGAACACGGAAAATAATATGAAATACATAAAATAATAAAGATTATATATTTTTATGTTTTGTTATTATTTTCAGGGAATCTTTTTTTTTAACCAAAATTAAAAATTATTTTAAATTATAATTAAAATTATATATATACATAATATATAATATATATATATATATATATATAATAATATACTATATCAATAATATATACATATCTTATATATATATATATAATATATAAATTAATAATAAATAATAATAATAAAGTTAATTTGGTTAAAAAAATGTGATGACGTGAAATTTTTTATGTGTTGCGTGTTTGAAATGTTAAGCGGGATTTAGCATATTATTGTTATCAACCATTTAATTTATATGACTAGTAACGTCAGTAAAAAACAATATTGGTTAAATAAAGTTGTAATTAACTAATTATCATAAATAAAAATTAAAATTATAATTTTATAGTTGTTAGACATATTAGAGTGATTTAAATCCACTGAGAATTTTATAATAATGTTATTCCAAATTTTTAAAAATAATTAAACTATGTAAATAAAGGTGCATTATTTTGTAGAGAAATATTTTATGTTTTTAAATATACACTTTTAAAATAATGGTTTTATAATTTTTTTAGATAGTGTGGTTATAAAAGTCTTATTTTCTTTCCACATATATTAGTTATGAGAATGGTTTACAGTGACATAAAAGCTTTGATATAGGGAGTGGCTTCCTTACTAATATAATAATTGATGAAATAGTTATCTCAAATCGCAAAATTTGGTTCATACCCCAATTTTTATGACGATAAAATCAAGTGTAAAATGGGAAAAACCAAATCATGGACTTAGCCTAATTAAATATAATCATTTTCACTTTATAAAAAGGGATAGCTATGTAGTTCTTATGTTACTTTCTCAACCAATCTTGTTGTACTTCTCAATACATCCACTTGAAACATGGATTACAATTATGCAAATTCAACCTTCCTTATTAACAAGTATATTGCATAGTGTAGGAGAAAACATTGTTTGACATTTATCTTGTCTTTTCCACATACAAGGATTCATCTTTCTTCCCATCGCTCATTTGGTTATTGTCATCTTTCTAATTCACACCTCATTATGTTTATGTTAGTTTTTATTTTTGCTAGTATTTTTTTTCCCATGCTATAGGATATTAAATTTTAAACAATTTTACACTTTGATAAATTGATATTGTCTTTGTAATATTATGAGCATGTTTTTTCATTTTTCCTTCCTAAACATTATTCTGTATAAATTTTAATTTTTTTTTTTAAATATTTTATTCGTTTATAAAGTTATGCTTCAAAATATTTCAAGCACTAACCATTCTATGCTAATTTTTAATGGATTTCTATAACTATTTATAATTACTACTTTTATTTATAAAATATCAATTTAACATAGAATTAATTTAACTAAGATAAAATATTTAACTAAAACTAATAAATTGAAAAAAAAAATGTTATGCCACGTGAAAATAGAAAAGATAAAGTAAATATTATCTTAATATAGAAAACTTTTGATTATAGTACACCATCATCTTGTACATTGGAATGATAAATCACACCATTATTGTGTTTAAGCCCTCTACAATCCAATATGAGGAAGATGTGTAGGTGGTAGATTTAATGTAAGAAAGATGGCATGTCAACATTTTCTAAATATTTTATTTTAATAAAATTTTATAACATTTTTAAATTTAATCTAAAAGCAAAAATATATGATGGAAATGCATTGATGTAAAATAATAATGTAATCATATTTTAATTTAATTAATAAGTGTATAAAAACTTAATACTTACAATAAAATTATAATACAACAAGATTCATAACCATGATATTCATTCCATTTTACCATGGATATTATTAACTTATAAATAGGCTTTCTATATGGCTTAATCTAACATATAGACAAAATAGCATTTTTCACCATTAATAAGTTTTTGAATGCATAAATAGATTCAAAACATTGAGAAACCCAATCAAACAACTTCAAAACATTTTTTTTTAAATCTCTGTTGGATTTTGATTAAAATTGATAAAAAAATGATCTTGAAAAATGTCAATTTTGTCTATAAGTTAGACTAAGCCTTCCTAAATAGATTTTGTTACAATTCCATGCCAAAATAGCATGGCTTATTATGAATAACAAATATCCAAAAACCATCACTTGTTTCAAAACCAAAATATTTTAGTATAGTTTTTTATAATATTTT
>APFE031423100.1:0-19503 GCA_000404065.3 Pinus taeda
ATAAGTCCACATACTTTTAAAGCAGCTAATATAAGCAAGGGCTCAGATGACTTAGATCAGAAATCAGTTGTTGAGGACAACATGGAAATGAAGATGGATATTTTCCTCATCCCTCAAGATGGCTCTGCTCAAGCCACTTGTGTGAAATCCACCATGCAGACAAAGGCTTGTTCCCGTAATGGAATTCATGGTTTGTATAGTTCCGTACGGAAGGATCAAGACTAAATGAAAGATGGAAGGATCAAGACTAAATGAAATGTTTTGAGAGGGATGGAAAATACAGGTCAGCATAAGGATAAAGCAAGCATTTAAGGCACTTAAAGACAAATTCAGCAGAAGGACCATGACAGCTCACCAAAAGGACATACAGCCGCATACAAGGCCACTCAGCAGTTAATTCAAAGCAGTCAACAGACTCCAACCGACTCCAGAAAGCTCCAGATGTCAAAATTGCTCTGACAGCAGTTAATAGCTTTTATAGCTCATTTAAGATTGTAATAACTTCTCATCTACTTTCTCTATCCCAATGTAAGAGATATTTTTCCGCTCAGATGACTCATGCCTGAGATATTTTGTAACAAACTTCTATATATTGCCCTTCATTTTGTAAAAGAGGGGTTGGACTCCGGATGTAACATTTTTCTCTCTTGAGATCTTCTCTGCTACTCTGATATTGTAAATTTCACAGACAGTTTAATACAAAGGCAGTGGGATTTCTTCAATGAAGTGTTTTCTCCTGGTCTCTTGGTGATGTGTGGCCTAAAGTTGCAGGATTCCTGTTCATTACATGACTCAATAAGTTTTCTAATGACTCAGTATGTTATGAATTTTTCCAGTTATTCCATATAGTGTTCGTATTTCCTGTCTCTCATGTTTCCTCTGTGTTTAAACTCTAGACAGTAAAGAAAAAGGATAGCTCCAGGATTTAGTTACTCACTACCCTGAGCTCAATCTGAACTGCCTCGTATGTTTTCTTCTTCTAAAAGTGTTTAAAGGGTAATTCTTGAATGCCACCTTTAAACCATTTCCTTACTGTGCATTGTTGTTTTAAGAATTCAAGTGATTGCTCTTAGATGACATGTCTTTTCCACAAATATACAACCTAAAGTAACGAAATCTTCATTGCTCATTACTAGTTGTATATGCATCACAATCCAAATTTCACAGTTTGTTTCATAGAATGCACACAGGCCCTATAGCTTTTCCCCTCACCTGAATCAAGATTTCAAGAAAAACACTCCTAGACCCCATTGCCCAATGGATTAATCATCTGTTGATATATTTCAGAAGAAACAGAATCATCCTCCCAACCAAATACACAAAAACAACCCAAAAACTCAACACACAACTAGCCTAAGATCCTCACTGAAAGTAGTGATAAACCCAATAGAGAGAGCCCTCTCTGACTGCAGCTGGGCTAGAAGCTGCAGTCCAAAGCCTGGTTAGTGGTTACCCCGGCCGTATCCTCTTGGGAGTCAAAGAGGACAACCTGGGTGTTAACAGAATTCACATGTGAAACTCATTATGGAGAAAATAAAAATTGTGGTAGACATAGATGCAATGAAATATGCTTCCCTCTTGCAAATCGATTGGGTTCAATTACTCATTCACGTGATTGGGATCCACATTTATGTAAAATTCTTTGTGGGCAAGAGTTTCAATGTGAGAAGCATTTAAGCAAATAAACTTTCCATAGTGTCCACTCTACACCTCCCTTGAAACTATTTTCATTGATCTCTCTTATGCATGTGGGAAGCCCTCTATTCTTCATGCAGTCCCTTGTGGAAAACCCATTCCTTCGTGCTCATATTGCTTCTCCATTCCTTAGAGAAGTGGTCATCATGCGACTCATGATTTCCATTTCAAGAATTTCCATTCTTGTGTTGTTCTTGTTGCAAAAGAATGTGTGGGGGATTGTGTAGCTCTAGAAAATGTGCCATTTGGTTCTCTCGACATTAGATGCAATAAGATATGTGGGAAACCACAACAATGTGGAATCCATGTGTGTACAAGGACATGCTATCTACCTCCATGTGATCTAGTTTCCAAGGAAAATTCATCAGGTAGAATCCCATATGGGAAACCTTGTGGAGCTTCTCAAAGATATTCCATACATGCTTGTACTACTTCATGTCACCCATCTCTTCCATGCCATGACACTAGATGTGAATTTCTTGTGACTATTAATTGTTCATGTGGTCCAATCACTAAAAAGGTATAGGGGTGAATGGATATATTTCATAACTTTTGGGTGAGTTAATCAAGAGAGAACCACAATGGGTTTTATGTGTTGAAGAAAGGTTTAGATACTTTATTTTTGGGAAAACGGAAGCCAACTCAAGTTGCATTCTTGTGCATGTTTTTGGTCCTATGCCAAAGAAAAAAAGGGATATGTTGAGACATCTTGTAGAAAGATGGAACTTCTCCAAATATTCATCTATATGGGAACCAAAATGTATTCTAGTCATATAGGCTACATAGAAGTTAAGAGCCCCAATAGGTAGCATAATTCCTAAAGGGTAACTTCCTACCATAGGGCCTGTGCAAGCTCCGCCTTTTAATTCAGTTGTACTTATGGATCCTAGGTTCATCCTTGCATTATTCGATTTACCAAGAGAAGTAGAAGTAATTTCCCTTATTTTTTGATTTGGAGTTGAGTGTAACTTGTATGACTAAATGACAACAATGCACTATCCATATTTACAAATCGTGAGAGAGCTTAAATTTCTCTTAGATGTGCGGCTCGTGCTTCTATATATCGAAGTGTTATTGTAGTCCTTCATAACGGTGGATTTCCTAACCATATTCAGTGCGCAACACAAGATGCTCCAAGAGAAAAGGCTAATGCATGGAAATAAATTAAAAATCAACAACAAAGTGTGCGTACGGAGGATTCATGAGGGGAGGATTGGTTAAGTGTTGAGGTATTGACGCAAGTTTGGCAATTCTAGAGAAATCTTATTTTAACAACAAGAAACAAATATGGAGCTCTTGAGAAATATAATGAACGAGAGACTTCGTCAACTAATGTAGCCCAACAATCTTCCAAGACTCTAACATCTATGGGTTCCACTGAAGTTTCATCCTCTCACGAGAATCAAAATAAGTACTCTTCAAGTGAAGTGGATGATTCGGAGATTTTGATTAGGGTACGAAATCTATAGTCCAAAATTTTCAACTCTCGCTAGTGATTTTTAGAATTTTAAATTAAGCTATAGTAGTGGGATACATTCTTACTCGCCACTCTTTTCAGATGGATTAACAATTTCAGACGCAAAACACAATTAGGTTGATTCAGTGTTTTCTTGGTTTACATCAATTTCCAAATAATTGTGGAAAGTATACATGTACAAATGGATTCCTATAATGATAAAATTATTGGTTTTTTAGTGTAAATTCCCTTGACTTAAATTATATATAAAAATATATTTTCATGCTTAACTACACTATATTATTCTTTCTCAATTAAAATAAACCTTTATTTTGTGATAAAATTTTATGTCAATAAGATACACTAATAGTTTAACCATTTTAGTATTGAATTTATTAAAACTCAACTTAATAGGGTAACCATTGCCAATATTAATCCTGAAGTTTAAAGGCATTACAATCTTGTTTTTGAACTTTCAACCGACTTCAAAGCCATGGATGTGCTTGAATTTTGAGATGATTTTTCACTTATCCTTGGGAAGGAACTCTAATATCGGAATGTTGCCTACCATAATTTGTGATATTGTTGACGTCGATATATTAATGGTAAAGATTGCAATAAATAATGTTGTTATAAGATCGCATAAGGAAGATTGGGAAATTAAGTCTTATATCAATTTGCCTCCAAAAGCTCCCTTGAGAAGCTTGGAATTCTAAATGAGGAGATTTGAATTCTGAATTGAGGTTCTTGTTGTAAAACATTTTAGGTGATTGTTTCACTCTTGGGTGTTGCAATAGAAAGATGAATTCGTGAGAATTATATGGGAAATATTTCTTTACTAGTAGTGAGAATTATTTGCAAAATATTTCTTCACTCATCATTTGAAGGATCTCTTCCTACAAGACAATCGAGATAAACGAGACAAGAAATGACACACTTATCATAGCCAATGTTGTTGAGAACTAGAAGATGTTTTCTACTCCGTAAACATACATATGTTTCAGATCTTCTATTTCCATTTATCTAGAACAATTGCTATATTTTTTCTACTTTTATCAAATGAATATGAAACTAATTTGACATACTAGTTGCTCATACATTAGTTAGCCTCGTACTAAGAACCATTGGTAAACCTTTTCTACACCTTGAATATTAGCCATTTCAAATTTTCTCCACCTTGGCAATCAACCATTGGTAATCCTTTTACTGTGAGTCATTGTGCTTTAAATTTAATCCAAATTTGTTTCCTTCATACACCATTTTCCCTTTCATATGTATTCAAGGGAAAGGGAGTAGCATAATGTTATTGTTTATCCACTGTAATTCCATTGCAATGAATGGATACTCTTTTTAGATTGATCTCTTTTCCCTTCATACTTAATATAGAGGGAAGAGAGTAGAATAGTATTATTGTTTGTCATCCAATTTGCATTTCAGGTAATGGATAATTATTTTTAGATTGATCTATATGCCTCTAATAGCACAGTAAAGTTCCATAATCTATTTGAAAATTTCAATATTTTTTCTAATTTTTATCCTTTTCAAATCACAAAAATTCAATGTAGCATTTCCAACTCCAACTTTCCATCATTAATTCAAGGCTATGCTTTAAACCCTTTTGTGACAAATGAAAATAGAGAAAGTGGGAAAAGTTGGCTCACGACACATTCTGATTTGAAAAGTTCATAACAAAACATTAATATGCACAAAATTTAAATTTAAAATTAAAAATAGAACTAATGGATCCAAGAGAATGGCTCTAAATTAATTTAAATTTTTTAAAAGGAGATAGCTAACATTGTAAAACAAACCCCCTTCTTTGTCTTAATTGTAGAATATCTTTGAATCTGAAAGTCACTTAAGTGAAAGAAGATATTTGTTTAATCCCATTATCAACACACTTTGACTTTAGTCATTTCCTCTTTGTAATTAATGATTCTCCTCATTATCCTCCATGTTATAACTAGGATATAAATATGTATTTAAGATTTTTAAGTAGCGGTGTGATTGGAAAAGATGATTTAAACACGAATGGTGGATTGAGAAACATTTGTGAAAAGGGGTCAACAGAAATGTGAGATTGTTGCAAGCTTGAACACATTTCCTTCCCTCCATCCTCCACCCTTTATGTTGTTACCTTTCCTTTCCTACAACATTTTTGAAGTAACATCATAAGAAAGTTCTATTCCTTTGGTGTATCTTTTAACCTTCAAGGGAAATTGTTAGTGAAATATTTTTTATTACTAACAGTATTTTATAATTTTTTAAACTTAAGTTGACTAACATAGTGTAAAGCACCACTTCTCAAGCAACAAAAATTCAATATTTAAAGTTTTGTAGTGTTTCAAGATTTAATTTCCAACATTTTGGGTGTGGGCCACCATAATCTTACTTAGTTATATATATATATATATATATATATATATATATATATATATAACCCGGATGCGTGTGTCATAATGTCATTAATGATGATTAGATGGAAGGATGGCAGGAGGCTTGGCCATATGGCCGCCCACTTCCCCTCCCAGACCAGAGTAAAGTGAATTCATGGTGACTTGCATGCACCATTAATAGGGTGCTTAAGTCGCGAATTATGCAACTAGCTTAAGGAAATGGCCTCCACAAACCATAACTTAGTTTTCCCTCCTTTGATCAACAACACTTGCCATCCTCATGTTGCGGAGCCTTGCTCTCGCACCATCACTAGCAGATGATGTTGGTTGCTTGGCTACATGGATGTGGGAAATGGGTACCATTTCTCCAAAACTACGCACTATAATTCTATTCTAGCCCAAAATCCATTTGTTTTCCCTCTGAAAATTCATTCCTCTGATTCCCTAAGTGTTAGCTCTAAGACGAATTCAAGCATGGCGCACATGTGACACCACATGCGTAGTAGAAGAGGGGGTAGTCGTGGTAGAAGCATTTGTCCTTTGCTATGCCGAGCCCTGAATTTGCTTCCCCCTCCTCTTCTCGAGTCATCCCTCATCCCCATGGCACCTTCTCCGACACGTATCCAGACACACAAAGTGGGAGAGGGTGGGTTTAGCTCCAGGGTGACCATAGGATGAACACAGCCGTCCATATTGCCAATTTTCCCCTTGCCCCTCACCCCGCTCCTCATACGACTCAATTTTGCTTCCATAGCACTCTACATAGGCCCGTCATCACCGCCATTGTCACCATTACCTTCACTCAGGAAATTGACCCACACGAAGCTCAGCGAGGGAATAATAATGAGTAGCAGAGGGCCGCCTAGCTAAACAGGAATGCCCGAGACCCAGGAAAGTAGCAGATGATTGAGGACTCTGCCACCTCGCATGGAGAGGAGCTGGTTGGAAGCCAGCTGGCCACCGAAGGCAGAGCATGAGAAATGAAGGCAACCAGTGGCAAAGCAGGAGACACGTCTGACAAGCATGCAACAGAGGGCAGCTCTACTCGCACTCAATGAGTTCGTGGAATATTGCACAACACATCAACAGAGGAGCAGGAGTGGTACAAGTATGTGTGTCGTATCGTGGAAGATCTTGCCACAGAAGACCTCTAGGTAGTCCATTGTGATTGAAAAATACCTTGTCACGTGTCGCTCTTCTGCCAGCTTGAGGTTTCTTATGCCATTGGTTGATTTATGTTATGTTTTGTTTTTCTGAAAACTTTTTTTTTGGTTTGAGTAGCTACTTTTCAATCTAGATACCCTGTGTGGGTTTTTGATGTCAAAACTTGTAACCCCTATGTGGGTTTTTATCTAGTTTCACGTACTCGTTGCCCCCTCGATGGGGCAGTCGCGCTTAGGCTATGATATTTTTTGACAAACTATGTTCACCACTGAAAGGCCACCGCCTCGTTGTACTTTTATTTTGTTTCATATCAATAGAATAGCATTACTTACAAAATAGTATATATATATATATATATATATATATATATATATATAATATATATATATATATATATATTAACAGTTGTCTATGATGTCTATGATCCTCGAGGCTTCTAGCTTGAGAAGCCGCTAACCATGGGCATCTAATCAATTTGAATCACTTGGGGAATGTACTGAGCCTCAGCCACACAAGCTCTAAGCTCACTATATTTTACAATGTCTGCTCCTCCTAGCACCGATCATAATCAATCGAGGAACATAATGAGCCTCGGCCACACCACCCCTAAGCTCACTAGATTTTAGCATGTCTCATGCCCCTAGTATGAGCACAACAACCTCCATAAAGTTTGATGCTTGGTCATCTTGCTAATGAGGCCCATCATCAACTAGATTTGTTAGTGGGACTTGAAAACTATATATATATATATATAATGGGTCCTCTTGCTAATGACGCCCATCCTCAACTAGTTGTGCTAGTAGGACTTAACAACTATATATATATGTATATATGTAATACTAATTTTAATATTATAAAATTTCATTAAATACAACTTTCTCTATATATACATACACTTCCATTATAACTATCGTTTATATTTTGCTAAATCAAAATATAAATATAACTCTAAGTTTATACTATAATATAATATTCTTATATTATATTATATTATAGTTCATATTGGAAAATAAACATCTATCTATGTAATTAAAAATATTCTTTGTCTCAATATAATTAAACCACAATTAATTAGTATAATAGTTTTTATTTTAATATTATAGTTTGTTTATTAATAATAACTTATATATATATATACTCTCATTTGCATTGCCTACTTTAATGTAATTAAAAATATGGGCTATTTAAATATAATTAATTATTATAAAATTTAATATATCTCCATTTAAATATTATAAATTTTTTTGGTGATATAAATTTTATTTATCTTTTTGAAAATGAAAATATCACTCACATTTATATAATATGGTTTATAGTGGTATATTATCAATTATATTTGAAAAGAAATAACTATGTATATAATATCAAACTTATTTTTAGATAATTTAAGTTAGTTTTTTTTTATTAATATAAACTTGATATAAAACTCTAATATTGAATGTATACACTGAACTATTTTATTTATGACTAATGATAAAATATTTTTTTGGTTGTTTAATATAGTTTTATTTTAACTATTATAAGTTAACTGAACATGAAATTATTCACACAACTTGCAATATCAATTATATTATTTAAGGGTTTAGGGTTTAGGGTTTAGGGTTTTAGGCTTTAGGGTTTCGGGTTTCGGGTTTAGGGTTTAGGAGGTGTTAGAAGGCACTCATCATTGACAATCTCCAATAGGTATATGACTTATATAGCAAGTTTTGCATGTTGAATGTTTGAACCAAGTCTCTCATTCTTGAGGGTTTTTCGTTCTAGCTTTGTCTTATGATGAATTCTCATTATGAAACTAGTGTTTATCCTTCTTTTATAGGTTGGGGACTCGTCTAGGCCATGTCCTTAACTCAGGTAAGAACCCTTCTCAATTATGGTTGAATTATATATATATGAATATAAGGTTAATTATTTCCGCTGGTAATGACTAATTCATATCCTCTCGAAACAAGTATGCCACGAGCCAAAACGTTTATTGCTCAGAACCACGACCCTTAATTTCTTAAGATTTTACAACATTTCCATTGCTTTTCATGTTGGAGCTAAGCCTTTTGGTTTTTGTCCGAAATTAAGTTATTTGCGTGTTTTAAGATGACCGTTTTTCCGTGAGAGCTCATTTAGGTAGTAACGTTTAAACACAGTTTTCCTTGACCTTTATTTTTCAAAGTTATTCGCCCACCTACGACTCTCAACTTTTCTCAAGTTTTTAAATGTAAGCTATGATGGATTTAAAGGCCTTCGAGCCTTTTTCCGCTTGTGTTGAGGGATGACTATTTTCATTTCACTTGAGAGGAGGTGGAGAACGTCATCACTAGCTATTCCAATGGCATCGATCATTTCATTGTCTCCTATATTTAATCAACATTACACTCTTATATTTTTGGCTTAAGTGTGTTATGAAAAGAATTAATGTGTTTTCTCATCTTTCCTCTCCGTGGGTATCGTCTGATATGAAGGAGACTACATCTATATAACTATGTTAATTTCTATAAAAGATTCCTATAATGTTATATATTGTTTTGATATATATAGATTATTTATCACGTTGTCTTTGGATGCTACCATACTATGGTAACTCATTGTTATTCGTTTCTCTTCGTTAATAATAATAGTTTTCACATATTCTATCGAGAGGCTTCTAACCTTTCCAATGATGTATTAATAGGTTATATGCAAATGGATGCTTTTGAGGGGGTTTATATCAGTATTGTGACGTTAAAGTTTATCTTCTTTCCTTTCATATTATAATTATATAACTACTATTCGTGTAATCACTCCCTGGTTATTAGTGAAAGAGTAGCCTCCTACCTTATTTAATTACCTATAATTCAAATTTTAATAACTATTATTCATAAATTTGTTAACGTGTAAAATAGGTATTCATAGCTACTCTACATTAAATTCTTGTATTCTTTCTACATAATTATATTTACAGTTCAACATTAAATTCTTAAAAGTTTGCTACTTCACTTATCATTTAATGTATATATATACGAAAGGTCTTTCCTCTGAGCCATGAGTCTCGCAATCATGTTGAGACTCTCCCCAAGCACCTTCTGTCTTTTACAGTGGATATACAAAAGGTCTTTTACAGTGGATATACAAAAGGTCTGTCCTCCGAGTCCTCCGAGCCACGAGTCTCACAATCAAGTCGAGACTCTCCCCCGAGCACCTTTGTCACGCCCCCAACTCTTTTTTTCTTAAGTTGAGTGGGTGTGGCACCGCCTAAACGACTCACCGTTTCCATGGTTAAGTGTTTTACGAACTACGCCTTCACTTTCATTAATCTTCACTTGTTAAATTATAATGTGCGGAATAACATCATAATAACATGATAAACATAATCAAGAACAGCAAGAATACATATAATAAAAATGCTTTTATTATATAATGATATTTTACAAAATGACCGGTAGACTAGCTCGATCGACGTTTACAACCGGGTGGGCGCTCCCCCGTGTAAGAGTGCACGGTGGTCTGCCCGAACCACAACCAAGTTCCAACGTTTTCCTGAACAGAGGGCGCGCCGTGCCAACGTGCACACCCAACTCCAACAACCAATGCTGCAATATATATCACCGCGCCCGGCGTACCACCGTGCCACCGTGCCAGCGTTCAACTACAATGCGCACGGCGTATCAACCGCACCACAGTGCCGGCGTTTCAACCACAACGCACCCGGCGTTACCAACCACCCAACGCACTGTTTGTTTCAACCCGCGCTGCACGATAGTGGGCGGGCGGGTCGCCTTGCCCACTCCCGGTCATCCACCCGACGGGCCGGCGAGCGCACCTGCACCTGCACCACGTTATACCCACGCTGTTCACCGAACTCCCCGCATTGTTCACACCTTAACCTGCGGGCGCATATCCGATGCGACCTGCGGGTCTCTCTCCTCAACCGTCACACTAGAACTTGTGTGTTTGAGCAATGAGAACTCGTCGTTCAATTGATTGATGCCTTAATCCATCAAAATTTGCCATGGTTTATACACATCGTAGGAGGGGCTGTCCACCCAGCCAACTTGCCAAACTCGTCCGCCACTTCCACACGCTAACGCCCCGTCACAAGGTCGGCCTGCCCATCGTGCGGGACCGCCCACCCAAGTGTCCATCGCATAAGTGTCGGCTTGCCGGTTGGACTCGTCCAACTCATCGTATAAACTCATGAGGCGCTCTCCTTATTCCCGCATCCAACTCGTCGCATAGGTGGAGCGCTCTCCCATACTTAGTCGATTTTCACTTCGCGGAGGGTGCACGCCCAGGCCGCAGCGCTAGGGCGCTACATCCTCCCCCACTGCAAATCATTGTCGCCCTCAACAATCCTGCACGCCTAAGTACTCTTCGTTCAAACCTCGCAATCTCCTCTTCCATCTCCAAAGTGAGTCCTCCGATTCCCAACTCTCCTCTTCCGGTGCTCCCTTCCATCTGACAAGGTACTCCCGTTTCTGGTGGCAACCAATACCTGTAGTTCGATAACTCAGTATCTTCTCCAACTCCAAGCCTGGTTTGTCCACTATCCCACCTGGTCCTCTCGATGGTTCAACTCTCTCTGGATGGTCTGAATCAAGCCTGCATCTCTTCAACTGGCTCACATGAAAAACTGGATGTTTCATGTGCATATGGTGCGGAAGCTCCAACTTATAAGCAACCTCCCCCACTCGCTTCTCCACATGAAATGGTCCCTGATACTTCCGTGTCAGTTTGGCGACCGTCCCCTTGGCTGGCCGAAACTGCTCTCCGGTAATCCTGAGAAACACCATATCTCCCACACTGTACTGCACATCCCGTCTTCCCCGATCAGCATACTTCTTCATTCTCCTTGCAGCATCGTGCAAGCGCAACCGTGCCAACTCCAAGGTCTCCTCCCAAGCCTTCATGAACTTCTTCGCATGAGGACTCCTCATACGACCTGTAGTCTCAATGGTGTGCGGAGCAACTGGCATCTGTCCATTCACCAACTCAAATGGACTGTACCCCGTCGCAGAACTCTTTTGAATATTGTAGCTAAACTGAGCAATATCCAAGAGTTCAGGTCAATTCTTCTGATCAGCCGTGACATAATGTCTCAAGTAGTCCTCCAGCAATGCGTTGATACGCTCGGTCTGTCCATCTGTCTGCGGATGGTAGCTCGAACTCATCAGCAACTCTGTCCCAACTAACTTGAACAATGTCGTCCAAAATCTCCCTGTAAACCGGGTATCTCTGTCACACACGATACTCAACGGCATCCCCCAATACTTCACCACGTTCTTGAAGAACAGCTCGGCAATACGCTCATCTCCACATGGTACCTTCATCGGAACGAAGACAGCATACTTGGAAAAACGATCGACAACGACCATAATCCCATTATACCCCTGAACCTGCGGTAGTGAGACAATGAAGTCCATAGAGACACTCATCCATAGCCTCTCTGGAATAGGTAAAGGCTGCAGCAGTCCTCCTTGCCTCTGATTGTCCGATTTTTCCTGCTGACAAATGATGCATGTGTGCACATATTCCTCCATCTCCTCCCGCATCTTCTCCCAAAAGAACCCTCTCTCCAACAATTCCAAAGAACGATGCTGCCCTCGGTGGCGAGCCCATGGAGAATTGTGGCACTCCTTCAAGAGGTGCCGCCTAAGACCAGATGTCTTTGGAACATAGAGTTGGCTCCCAAAGAACAAGTAACCGTCTCGTAGAAAGAACCTACATGTCTTTCCCTCCTTTATCTGCTTCACTATATTCTGCGCTAAAGTATCGGTCTCCACACTTTCCTTCAGTTTGTTTTGCATCTCTTCTGACATCTGAATTCGACTTCTACTCCTTGTTGCCCGGTCTTCTCCCTCCAATGGTGCAAGTTGTCCCTTTCTACTAAGGGCATCTGCTAACGCATTGTGTCTACCTGTCCTATACTCAAAAGACATGTCGAACTCTGCCAAGAAGTCCAGCCAACGAGCTTGCTTCGCAGAAAGCTTTGGTTGTGATGCAAAATAATTCGCTGCAACGTTGTCAGTCTTGACAACAAAAGGCTTCCCAATCAAGTAGTGCCTCCATATATGAAGACAATGGATGATCGCAGTCATCTCCTTCTCATGAACCGGATACCTACGCTCTCTATCCTGAAACTTCCGACTCTCATAGGCCACCGAATGCCCATCCTACATAAGAACTCCTCCTATGGCAAAATCTGAAGCATCTGTGTTCACCTCGAACAGTCTCCCGAAGTCAGGTAACTTTAGTATCGGTGCTGTAACCATCCTTCTCTTCAACTCATCAAATGCCTTTTGACACTTCTCCATCCAACACCACTTCTTGTCCTTTTTCAGTAGGTTTGTCAGTGCCGATGTTACTTTGGAGTAACCTTCTACGAACTTTCGTTGGTAGTTGGTCATGCCCAAGAACACCCTCATATCATGGACATTCTTCGGTTCAACCCAGTCTTCGATAGCTTTCACCCTGCTCGGCTCCATCTGTATGTACCCCTGTCCAACGATGTGCCCAAGGAACGGTATCTCTGTCTGAGCAAACACACACTTAGACCTTTTCAAGAACAACTGATTCTCCCTCAGTGCCTCGAAAACCATCGCCAAGTGCTTCTTATGATCCTCCATGTTATCACTGTAAACCACTATATCATCCAGGTATACCACCATGAACGAGTCCAAGTACGGTCGTAGGACATCATTCATCAAAGTACAAAATGTCGCAGGAGCGTTGCATAACCCAAACGGCATAACAACGAACTCAAAACTACCATACCTTGTTACAATTGCAGTCTTCTTCTCGTCTCCTTCGGCAATCCGTACTTCATAGTAACCATGCCTCAAGTCTAGCTTGGAAAACACTCGAGCCTTCGCAAGCTTGTCCAAGCAATTAGCAGCCAATGGCAAAGGATACCTGTTTCTCATCGTTTGCTTGTTCAATGCACGGTAATCACAGCACATCCTTAGCTCATTGCTATCCTTCTTTCGCTGGAATAATACTAGAGCTCTATATGGGGACCTTGAAGGTCTAATGAAACCTGCATCAGCTAAATCCTTTAGTTGTCGTTTCAATTCCTCCAACTTAGGCCCTGATAACCGATAAGGTGATTTAGCCGGGGGTTCCTTCCCTGGTTCAAGCTCAATGTTGTGGTCCACTGCACGCCTTGGTGGAAGCTTCTTTGGAAGCTCATCAGTCATCAAATCTGCATATTCGGCAAGCACATCAGAAATATCAGCTGAAATAAGCGTCCCCACTTCATCACCGTCGACTCCTTTGAACATCACCGCATATGTCTCCACGTCTGATTCCTTCATGGCTCTCTCCAAACTTAGTGCAGAAACATGCTCCACATTGACTTCCCTCCTTTGCCTATGTGTGGGCAAAGTCCAAGTTCGTGTCTGTCCAACGAGCACCACCTCATCACAGAAGGAGACAACAATAGCCTTGTTTCCCTTCAAGAAATCTTGTCCAAGTATTACGTCGAAGTCATTCATCTCCATCACTGTGAAGTCCAACTGACCTGTCCAGTCTCCTATCTGCACCGGCACTTCGTGTGCCAAACCCGTCACCTTGGCCTTAGAGTTCACTGCCTTGACCTCCATGTTGGATGGAAGGATCATCATTCCGATAGCTCTAGCCAACTGTGTCTTCATGAAGTTATGGGTGGCCCCTGTGTCCACAAGAGATTGAGTGGTCTTTCCACGGACCATCAAGTCTACGAAACCGAGACTATTCATCCATGATTTCTCCATAACCTGCATACATTTTCGTTCTCGTCTCTTATCATCAAGCCTCTTCAACCGTGAATCAGCTTCAACCGCAGCTTCAACCACCTGTGAACGTGCTCTCATACCACCTGTCACGCCCCCAACTCTTTTTTTCTTAAGTTGAGCAGGTGCGACACTGCCTAAACGACTCACCGTTTCCATGGTTAAGTGTTTTACGAACTACGCCTTCACTTTCATTAATCTTCACTTGTTAAATTATAATGTGCGGAATAACATCATAATAACATGATAAACATAATCAAGAACAACAACAATACATATAATAAAAATGCTTTTATTATATAATGATATTTTACAAAATGACCGGGAGACTAGCTCGACCGGCGTTTACAACCGGGCGGGCGCCCGCCTGCGCAAGAGTGCACGGCAGTCTGCCCGAACCACAACCAAGTGCCAACGTTTGCCCGAATGGAGGGCGCGCCGTGCCAACGCGCACGCCCAACTCCAACAACCAACGCTGCAATATATATCACTGCGCCCGGCGTACCACCGTGCCACCGTGCCAGAGTTCAACCACAACGCGCCCAGCGTATCAACTACACCACCATGCCAGCGTTTCAACCACAACGCGCCCGGCATTACCAACCACCCAACGCACCGTTTGTTTCAACTCGCGCTGCACGATAGCGGGCGGGCAGGTCGCCTTGCCCACGCCTGGTCGTCCACCCGACGGGCGAGCGAGCGCACCCGCGCCTGCACCACGTTATACCCGCGCTGTTCACACCTTAACCTGCTGCCTGGCCTACGGGCGCATCTCCGATGCGACCTGCGGGTCTCTCTCCTCAACTGTCGCACTAGAACTTGTGCGTTTGAGCGATGAGAACTCGTCGTTCGATTGATTGATGCCTTAATCCATCAAAATTTGCCATGGTTTATACGCATCGTAGGAGGGGCTGTCCACCCAGTCGACTCGCCAAACTCGTCCGCCACTTCCACACGCTAACGCCTCGTCGCAAGGTCGGCCCCCCCATCGTACGGGACCGCCCACCCAAGCGTTCATCGCATAAGTGTGAGCTCTCCGGTTGGCATCGTCCAACTCATCGTATAAACTCATGAGGCGCTCTCCTTATTCACGAGTCGAACTCGTCGCATAGGTGGAGCGCTCTCCCATACTTAGTAAATTTTCACTTCGTGGAGGGCACACGCCCGGGCCGCAGCGCTAAGGCGCTACAACCTTCTACCTTTTACGTTGGATATATGAAAGGTCTCTCCTTCTAGCGACGAGTGTGGCAATCACTTCGAGACTATGGCATATGGGACAACAGTGTAGCATAAGGTGCAGAAGTCATGAGGTCCAACATTGTGATGATGGGTGCAACAGTCATGAGGTCCAACATTATGATTATGAGTGCAACATGGTGCAACACAGTGAGGTGCAGCATGGTGATGAGATGCAGCACAATGAGAGGTGAAGGAGTCACCTTGGAGAATCAGTTGAAGTAACATGTCTTCAACTGATCTCATGTATCATCTTCCTAGAGATGATCTCTGCTCTTATCTAGAAAATTCAAAGTGTTGACTTCTGTTGTAATTGTACTATCTATATATCTCTCGCTCTCTTTGTTGAACTATTGAAGAACATAAAAGAAGAATTGATCAAGGGATTCCCCACATTGGGGTTTTTCCCTGGCTACCACCACATCTTGTGTCCTCTTGTCTTGGCTTGTCTTCTGCGACTTATGTTTATGTTTTATCTACAGTTACTTTAATGCTCATGTGATCGCTAATCTAGAAAAGATATTGAGCTAACTATGAAAATTGAAATAAATTTCTCTAAGCATAGAAAATACCTAAAATTAACAAAATATAGTAACATGGTTTAAAAATGTAGGCATTGAGATTAGAATCTAAGGATGAAATAGAAAATATTTTGTGTTCAAGATTACAAGAAATTTTAATTTCATGTATCAAACTTTGAGGAACGTCTAGCATTTGCATCTTACCAAAAAAATTTCTAACATCACTTGAGCCCTTTTAATTTGGGCATGGTAGAGTCCATTACACAAACAATCAACCACTAAACAAAGGTGCAAAGAAAAAATAAAATTTCATGCATTTTTACCCTAGAAATGTTGGGGAGGATAGAATTGATCTATACCATAAGGACATGCAAAATGATTACTTTTCCATTGTCTTTTGATGAATTCTTGGTCGCAATCAAGATCTGCACTATCATAATCATTAAACCCTTTGTACAATAAGGACATTAAAAATGCTTGCTTGTGCATTGTCTTTTGATGAATTGTTGGTCACAATCAAGATCCACATCATAATCTTTAAACCCTCAACTCTAGCTAAAATTTATGATTTGATCATATAAATGCTCAAAATTATTTACATATAAGAACAAAAACCCTCGTTAGTAAAAAGGAAGAAGAGAGTCCAAATTCATACCCATGTACAAATTACCAAAATGTCATAATCATTAAACCCTCAACACTAAATAAAATTTATGCTCTGATCATATAAACCCTTGAAATTATTTACCGATAAGAACAAAAATACCTTTTAGTAAAAAGGAAGAAAATAGTCCAAATTCATTCCCATGTATCAGAGCTCGAAATTATTTACCCATAAGAACAAAAATCCTCTTTAATAAAAAGGAAGAACATTGTCCAAATTAATACCCATGTACAAATTACCAAAATATCCACACCCAATGACCTTTCCCTTACCCAAATCATTAAACCCTCAACTCTAGATAAAACCCTTGAAATTATTTACCCATACAAACAAAAAATATGTTTAGTAAAAAGGAAGAACATAGTCCAAATTCATACCCATGTGCAAATTACCGAAATATCATAATCATTAAACCCTTAGCTCTAGATAAAATTTATGCTTTGATCATATAAACCCTTGAAATTGTTTACACATAAGAACAAAAATCCTCTTTAGTAAAAAGGAAGAATATAGTCCAAATTCATACCCATGTACAAATTACCAAAATATCCATACCCAATGACCTTGGGCTTATCAAAATCATTAAACCCTCAACTCTAGATAAAATTTATGCTTTGATCATATAAACCCTCGAAATTATTTACCCATACAAACAAAAATCATCTTTAGGAAAAAGGAAGAACAGAGTCCAAATTTATATCCATGCACAATTACCAAAATATCCACACACAGTGACAATGCCCTTCCTCCATCTAATCGTTGATGCCCTCCTAAGGTGTTGATACATAGATGACATTGATGGTCTCCTTTCTTCTAGAATTTCGAATGCCATGAAATGAATCCTAAGGTGTTTATACATAGATGACATTGATGGTCTTCTTTCTTCTAGAATTTCGAATCCCATGAAATGAAATACATAGATGACGTTGATGGTTTGGAATTTCGAATCCCATGAAATCCATAGATGACGTTGATGGAATTTCGAATCCCATGAAATCCATAGATGAGGTTGATGGTCTTCTTTCGTATGGAATTTCCATGCAGGTATGGAATTTCCATGCAGATATAGACAAGGCAGAGAAAATACAGTGCTACAATGTGATGTTGTAATATGTGAAAATTTTATTTGAACTGAGTGCTATACAAATGAAAAAGAAAAGAAATATTTATAATAGAAAAAATAAAAGGAATATTTCTGATATAAAATAAAATATATAAATTGCAATTTGGTTAAATGATTTATTTTTAATAAGAATTTGTTATTTTTGTCTAAGATGCTAAATTAAAAAGAAGAAGAAGAAGATAAAAATGATATTGAGATGAGTGTAAACATTTAAATATGACCTCAATTAATAACAAAAAGTTAAATTAATAAAAATAATAAAATTTAATTTGTTATATTTTGATTTTGTTATGAACTTTGAATAGGCTTTGTTACAATACCATGAGCCAATAACATGGCTTATCAATACTACAAATCCAAAAACAGAACTTATTTCACAACCAAATTTTTTTACAACAATATGATAAGATTCTTAACCATGGATATTCACCCCCACATTATGGTAGATATTATTAACTTGTAAAAAATAGCTTTTGTTACAATACCATGGGTCAATACCATGGATTATCAATACCACAGACAAAAAAATAATTATTTCAAATCAAATATTTTATAATATATGACAAGCATTGTTAACCATGGGATATTCACTTCAATTTGTCATGATATTAACTTATAATATTTTGGTACAATACCATGGTTATAATACCACATGTGACAAAAACCATATTTTTCAATAGTAGAAATCTTTTATTGTAATTTGATTTTACAACATTTTTTTTTAAAATATATTATATATATATATATATAGAGAGAGAAGAGAGAGAGAGAGAGAGAGAGAGCATAGATCCATGTTAGATAAGGATCCAAGGTATGAGAGCAAGCAAATTGACTAATTATAATAGATTAAATATAGTGCATGTTTTATTAAAGTTTTTTATTATTTTATTTTCTTTGACATATTGATCCAAAATATAGGTTTAATATTTTACAACCAATACCATGGGCCAATACCATGGCTTATCCATACTACAAGTCCAAAAACCATAACTTATTTCACAACTAAAATATTTTACAACAATATGACAAGATTCTTAACTGTGGATATTCACCCCCACATTAGGGTAAATATTATTAACTATTAAAAAATAGCCTTTGTTACAATAACATGGGTCAATACCATGGATTATCAATACCACATGCCCAAAAAACATAAATTATTTCACAATCAAAATATTTTATAACAATACCACACGCCCAAAAAACATAAATTATTTCACAATCAAATATTTTATAACAATATCACAGGATTTTTAACCATGGATATTCACCCACAGTTTACCATGGATATTAACTTGTAAATCCGCTTCGTTACAATACCATGGGCCAATATCATGGCTTATCAATACCACACGAAAAAAAGCCATAACTTATTTCATAGTAAAAATATTTTAATTTAATTGAATTTTCAACATTTTTTAACTTGAATCTAAAAGGGAAAATTTTACAATTTGAGATATATCTAAACGCTCTATCCTCACAAGTACTAAAAATATTCCCATAGAAATTAAA
>APFE031423104.1:0-48408 GCA_000404065.3 Pinus taeda
TCTCATTTCAAGAGTTAGCCCTCTTAGTGTTAATCATAATCAGTAGTTTATTTTGAGAGATCCCTCTCAGGTTAGGGAAGCTAATCCTTAGCCAAGAGTCTGGTCTGAAATAGTTACATAGAGTCTAACTGATTAGTAGCCATCAGTACATGATTTTGTGATAACACCCCCCTTGACCTTGACATGATGCATTATCAAATAAGAAAATGACCCCATGTCTAGCACTTGCATGATTTTATTACTCAAGTTGGTAGCATGGTGCTTGTGGCATGAATTGAAAGGTTCATAGAAAATATACCTAGTGTTTCAATGGTACCTTCATTAACATTTCTCTCTTCATGCAATTAATTTAGCACAAAACATCTACAGTGCCTCTATTCTTGGTATCTTCTTACAGAAGTTCCGATATGTGTCATCATTATTTATTGCATAACTATTGGAGAACCTCGTCTGGGATAGTTACTGGAAATTTGTTTGGAACATATGGCAACAACCATATGCAATTTCTATAACTAAAAGGATCTTGTTTGAACCATACCTATCAACTGCCCGCATTCGAATAATGTGTTGAGTTATTGTTACAATACTCTATCATGAGTAGATATTAAACTCATCATAGGGCATTCAATTGTTTTTAACTTTTATTTCTCATCCTATTTAACAAAAAACAATTGGTGGCCATTCCATAGCATTAGTTTTCTCATACCATAATAATTTTATAATGCATTCTATAGAAATTTGTAAGCATCATTTCACAACCATAAAAATTTCAGTCCAAATGGTGAAGGATGATATAACCACCACACATATGCTAGGAACAAACTACTATCACAATCGAGAAAAGAAAATTAGGTGGCTAATAACAGGATTGTGTCATATGACAAAAGGGTTATCTCTATAAATTGAATTGTTGACAACTATGGGGGGGAAGCCATGAACAAAATATTGATGCCATGAGGGATGACTATATGGTGGTGATCCTTGCTTGAGGTAGTTAGCTCTATTTCCTAGAAAGGTGCTAGGGTTTAAATACCCATATTTCACTCAAATTCACTCACTCCTTTAGTAGAGCTGAAGTTCAAGTGTGATAATTAACAAATGTTGCCTTAAAGGAGTCTCTTAGTGTAATTGATCGCATGTATGATGCATTGTTACAAAGATTGTGCTTCCATTTGAGCAAGATGGATTAAATACGTATAGAATAGTCTTCTCTTGTAATATAAGGTAGGAATTCCTTGAGAAAAATGTTCATGTTCTGAACAAAACCCTACAAAAATAATTATGAAACCTTGGGAAAAAATTGTTATTGAAACTCATGAAGATGTAATAGGTTCACGACTACAAATCCTTCTAGATGATCTGTTTGTGCTGACTCCCTATTGTAGGGAAACCCAACAACCCCCATTATTTCAAATAATGGGGACCCTTTCCATTAATTTTTGGCTAAGCATCTTTTATGATTTTCGTTTAAGTTAATTATCTTATAATTTTTTCATTTTTCATTTTTGTTGGATTTCTATTTTGATCGTTTCATTGAATCTGACCTTTCACAAGCTTTCCATCAATACTTGTTTCAACTCATTTGATCAACCGGTTTGTAAATAACACTCCTTTGAAGTTTGATCATTTTCTTGCCTAGACTAAAAAATGTTAATAAATGTATGATATTTCAATTTTTGCAATTAAAATAGTCATTCATTGTGAATATTAACTTTCAATTAATTTTTACTAATTCTTTCACTTTTCACTATGGTCCTACAAAATGACCTAGCTAAATTGTACAATGGATGAAACACATTTTGAGATCTTGGTAATCTACTCCAATTTGTTATTTTAAAATAGATTGCCAAAACCAAAACACAAAAATTACAAAATGGCTGAAGTCCAATTTGTAGGATTGTTAATTCACATGCACCCCACTCCTCATCAAACCGTCTCTTCCAAAATCTCGAAATTTAAAATCGTTGAAATTAAATTTGCGATGTGATATTACGATATATTGCATATCTAAAAACACAAAATATGTAAGCTGCACATTTTAAAAACTCTGAAACTGCGATTGCAATTTTGAAATTATGCGATTGGGGTTAAAAAAATTATCGTAAATTTTTGGTTCATCACCTTATGTGTCACATCACTAAGTCATCATCACACTTGGATGAGTCAGACACCCACATCGGGCGTGTCTAACAGACAAGTTGGTGGACGAGTAACTGAGGAACGTTTAACTGATGAGTTGGGCAAGGCGCACATAATCGACCGGTTAGGTGGGGCACACATAACCAACGAGACATGGGGACGTGTTTAACTGACGAGCCAGGGTAGATGCACTTAGCCGACAAGTTAAGGGGCACCAACACGAAATTTGACTAAGTGTTGGGTGCACAAGTCAACTTGGTTTATAGACGGATGAGTTGGAAGGCGATGAGATGGGCACACCACTTAGGCCGACACATGAGCCAACATGTTAAAAATATGAATTAGAGTGTGGGTGGGTCGGCTAGTGATCTGAAAATGAGATCTTAGACAATTATTAAGGTATCACAGACTCATGTGCATGGTTTTCCTATGTTAATTTATGTAATGGATTGATAAGATTGCGAAATACATAGACAATGAAGTACTTAAAGAACATAACAGACAAACACATATAAACACAACAAGTTTAATATGGAGTTCACCCAAAACTCCTAGGCTACCTCTCCTAGTCTAGCCTTTAGTGGTGGCCTCTCTATTATGTCTTCAAAAGAAGATTTTTACAATAGTATGAGCTCAAATTGAGTCTCACACAACAGAAACAAAAAAATAAGGCTTTGCTTGGATCCCCCAAGTCTCCTTTGAGTACACTAACTCTCCTTACTAACTCTCTATCCCTATTGCTCTATCTGAACACCGCCTGTTTCTGTTTGCTCTCTATCTGTGGCTTTTAAAGCCAATCGGCGTTGTCTCTTCATTTCTCCTTCTCGAGCTCTCTGGCTTCCCAGTCTCTGTCTGCTCAGACCCCCCTCTTAGCGTTAGAAATCATTGCTAAATGCTCTAAGGGATGGTGGCCACCTCTACTATAATGAAATAGGTCATCGGGCCTTTGAAATCCTTCAAAATCATCGTTCTCTATTTACACAGAGAATTACATTCAAACACAGGAAAAGTCTGCCAAACACTATTGATGAGACTTTAAAAATTATGAATTTACCTTCTAAATCTTATTGGGTCCACCTGTATGCTAACATCCCAGCACCACCGTTGATCTAGGAGATCCAGATCCAATGGATGTGGTTCATTTCAGGTGGCCCTTTCGTACGAGGGTTAACTGTCCAATAAGGGTGGTTGTCTCTCACCTTGGTATAGACAAGTGGCAGCCATTGTATGGGCTTGGGCAGAACCCAGCCCAAACCACTTACCACCTTTGGTCCGCCTAAAATCCCCGCTAGTTTCGTAGTTTCCTTTTATATTAAAAAATACATTAAAAATATTAAAATCTTGCTCATATCAAACTTGAAACAATATACAATAGCATTAACAAACCCTTTCGGGTTTGGTTTATCACATCACTACTTTATCCTTTGTATTTCGTTTATTCCACGAAAATCATGATTTACATTAAAAAATTCCTTTTACCAGACTTGAAATTATATCAAATCTCATCTATAATGTTGTTGGGTCCGGCTATTGCAAGCCATATGTATATCAGCCCCGCTGCATTGTAATTTGATGACGCGATATTGTGATGCATCTTGGGTCATCGATTTGTGTGCTTGATCAATGGTCCTCGTTGACCCCACTGATCGTTGTCGCGTATTCCTTGTGGTATCTGCTGATAGCCTCCCTTTGCCACTGCCGATTGTGATTCACCGATCGAATCTGGACTGTTGATTGGCCAGATCCGATGGCTCCGATTCAAAGTTTCTTTGGCCACCGATAAGCCCGTTTTTTAATGTTTGCTCTGTGTTTTTATCTCCCGATAGTATTATCCGCCTTCTTTAAAGGTTTTTCTTAGGTGACAGTTTTCAATGTTTAGAAGATTTTGAAGACTTAGAGAGTTTTCTAGGATCCATTTGGATCACGCCTTCCCACTGAAACCGCTTGTGGACAACCAAAAGTTGGTTTTGAAGCATCAATCAAGTGAGGATATAGCTTCCTTATTTGTCCAATCTCTATGCATATTGCACTACTTGGTTTTTGAACCTTTGAGTCTGATTCTGAGGTAATCAACATCCCCTCTACGCGTGGTTCTCACCTTCCTATCCAGAACTGTATATTCCTGCAACTCATTGAGATATTCAGGCAACAGATCATCAATAGAAGGTAGCTGACTTTGCTCTTCAGGATCTTTAAACAATGAAGGTTCAAACAGTCTCAAGTTCTCTGCATTAACTACTAAATATGTGCATGTAAGCTGGCAAATCAAGGAAAAATGCATTCTCACCAATTTTCTCAAGTACCATGAAAGGCCCATAACTTATTAGCTTCAAATTCTTACCTTCACCTTGCATTCTGTCTTTGCTAATGTACAACCAGACTTGATCACCAACTTGGAAGCTATGCTCAATTCGATGCTTATCATGCCTTGCCTTGTACCTGGCCTGGCTCTATTCCAGTTGTTCCTGCACTATTTGGTGAACTTCTTAGATCTGTTCAATGAACTTGGTTGCTTTGTCCACATCACTGTGTCCATCAACTGCTATGACTTTACTAAAGACAAAATCCAAGGGAGACTTTGGTGTAAAACCAAAACAAGTCTCAAAAGGAGATCTTTGTGTAGAAGAGTGTTTAGCATGGTTGTAAGCATGTTGCACATAACATAAATGTTCATCCCAAAGCTTGGGATGCTTGCTACAATAACCCCTGAGCAACTGGACCACTATCCTATTGACCACCTTTGTTTGGCCATCTGTTTGTGGATGAAAGGTTGTGCTCTTCTTCAGTCTAGTGTCCATTAATTCCCACAGAATTGACCAAAACTTCCCAACAAATCAAGAATCTCAATTAGATACTATGGAAGTGGGTAACCCAAAATGCACCCAGACATGCTGAATGAACAACTTCGTTGTTTGTTTAGCTGTAATCTACTTGTTACAAGGTATTAAAATACACATTTTGTTGAACCTGTACACAATAACATATAAATAGTCATGACCTTTTCTAGATTTCAGTAATCCCCCAACAAAGTCCATGGAAAAACTTTCCCAAGGATGAGAAGGAACTGGAAGTGGAGTGTACAAGCCTAGTTTTCTATTGTTGGGCTTGCTTTTAGCACACATGGTACACCCTTTAATATATCTAGAAACTATTTCATGCATTCTTGGCCAATAACAGAATCTTTGCAGCTGTGCAACTATTTTACTTACACCAAAATGACATGATATTAGAGAAGTATGTGCTTCTCAGATTATGTTAACTCTTTCAGTTTGAGGAATGCATAACTTTCCTAAATGATACAAGTGTTGGTCTTTAACATGACAATCCAATTCTTCTACTTGTTTTCCACGACTTAAAGTTGCATATACATCTTTAAAATATATATCTTGAGCATATTGTTCAATGTAGCTTTCATGCAATACTGAATTATGTTTAAGTATAGTAGATGCATTTATGATTGGTCTCGATAACATATCTGCAACTTTATTGTGTATGCCTTTCTTATATCTAATGACAAGATGAAACTGCTATAGAAAACCCATCCACCTATAGTGTCTTGATTTCTGCAATTTAGTTTGTGAGTGCAAGTATTGAAGTGGTTGATGATCAGTATGTATAATTGTTTCTTTGCCCATTAGGTAATGTTTCCACTTTTTCACACTCTGTACTAATGCATATAATTCTTTATCATATTTTGGATAATTAACTACTGCAGAATTAAATGTTTCATAATGATAACATATGGGTTAACCATGTTGCATCACCACTGCTCCCATGGCATAGTCACTGGCATCTGTTTCAATCTCAAATGGTTTTTGAAGATCTAGCAATGCTAGTATTGGTGCTGTACTAATTTTTTCTTTCAAGGTGTCAAAGGGTTTCTGTTGTTTGCCTCCCCACTGAAACACCTTGTTCAATCCTGTCAAAGCATGTAAGGGAGCTAAAATCAAGGAAAAGTTAGCAATAAGCTTTCTCCAATATTGTGTTGCTCCTAGGAAGCTCCTAACTTCTGTAGTAGATTTGGGTTTAGGCCAGTTCATAATGACTTCAACCTTAGAGGGGTCTATCTTCAATTCACCATCCCCTATATTATGACCCAAATAATTTAAATATGTTTTGCCAAATTCACATTTTGATAATTTAACATAGATATTTTCTCTTTTCAAAACATCTAGAATCTACTTTACATGCTTCAAATGTTCTTCCCATGTTTTACTGAAAGCAAGAATGTCATCTAAATATACAATTATAAATTCATCAATAAAAGGCCTGAATACATTATTCATAACTCTCATGAAAGTGGCAGGAGCATTAGTTAAGCCAAAAGGCATAACCAACCATTCATACAACCCTTGCTTTGTTTTGAAAGAAATATTCCATGCATCTTGTTCTGCTACTCTAACCTAATGATATCCACTACGCAAATCCAACTTGGAAAAGTAAACTATTTCTTTCAGCTTATCCAATAGATCATCAATGTGAGGAAGGGGATAACGATTCTTGATCATTATTTTATTCAGCACTCTCTAATCAAAGCACATCCTCCATAAACCATCTTTCTTTCTCACCAACACGATCAAAGATCCACATGGTGATGTGCTTGGTCTTATGAACCCTTTCTCGAGCAGCTCATGTACCTGCTTCTTGATCTTTGCATTCTCTAAGCAAATAACCTGGACATTTTGATGCTAGGCAATGGAGCATTTTGCTGCAAATTAATATCATGTACAATTTCCCTTTTGGGTGGTAGACCTTTAGGTTCTTGAAATAGGATATCATATTCTGAAAAAAAAATTCTAAATCAGCTTTTTGTTTAGCATCATAGCCCTCAATTACATTGGTTTTATCTGGTTTCTTTTCCTTTACAACCATTACTAAAAATTGCTTTCATGAATTTACAATTCTTTTCATCTGCCCTGAGTTTATGAGAGTGTAATTATTTTTGAGTTTATGAGCTCTTACAATATATTCTATTCCATGTTCAGTGATTTGATACTTATTTTCAGCTCTATAGAAAATGGCTTTTCTATCATACAAGTAAGGAATTCCTAAAATAATTCCACATATATCCAAGGGAATGATATCTAACTCAACCTCATATGCAAATGCTGACCCAAAAGAAAACCTAAGTTTACATTGTATAGTCACTTGTAGCTTTGCTTTATCACATACTCAACCTAATCGATATGGTTTCTTGTGAGGTGTGGTTAGTAATCCCAGCTCCTTTACAATTGCTTCAGAAATCAAGTTTACTTGTGAGCCACTATCAAATAAAGTATCAATCTTTTGATGCTTGGAAATAACTCTAATATAGAAAAGCTCATGAGACTTTTCCTCACATTTTCTTCATTATCAATAGTTTGTGCAGAATTACTAGTAGATGCTTCATAATTTTTACCTTTTATACCTATAGCTGTGATTATTGTTTCATCACCTAAGTCTGACCCCAAATATTTTTGTATAGCAGCAGCAATATTCTTCTTCTTGCCATCAAACTTCTTTGGTTTCAGCTCCGGATGCAAAGACAAGCAATGTTCACCATCATGTCCATCCTTCTTGTAGTGAATGCATGAAGGTTTGTTTTTTTGTACAGCATTTGCCTTCCTCTATTTCCATTTCTGCTTTTCCTTTTCCTTGTTATTTCCTGCAGTGGGTTTTGATGATCCCCCAATCTCTGGGTTCACATTCTTGCCTCTAGCCTCTAGATATGTGGCCTGAATGGATACCTCATCTATGCTAGTGGGGTTAAACATGAGAATGGTGTGCCTCAAATAGCTACGCATACCACCTATATGCTTCAGCAAAGTTTCAGGTGAGTCTAGAGAAATGCCTAGAATTAAATCTCTTTTTCTAAATTCCTGGGTATATCTTTGTACACTTTTCCCCCTTAATTGGCGAAGAGTCTGCCAACTCATCATGGCTTGCTGCATATAAGCTAGTGGATAGAATTTTTTTTAAATGGAAGAAACAAATTCACTCCAGGTAGAAAGAATTTTACCATGCTTCTTCAAATCAGCTTATGTCCTGCCTTCCCACCACACTAGGGCAATTCCTCCAAGGCGAAGGCTAGCCAGCTGAATCTTTCTCCTTTCTGAATCGATGTTTTGCACCTTGAAATATACATCAATCTATCTAATCAAGTTATCTAGCTTTTTTGCATTTAATTCTCCATCATATATTGGAAAATCAAATTTTACATCTAATTTAATCATAGAAGTCTTCTTCTTTTTATTTTCAAGGCTAGAAGGAGGTGTTGATGGAGGAGGTTCTCCCCCTTTCCCTTTGCGTTCTGAATGGAAACTAGAAGAGGTTCCTCTACTCCTTTTCCTATTTGAGATGCTAAAGGGCTTCCCCCTCGTCCTTTCTTAAATTCTTGGTACATTTCTTCTACCATGGCTCTCATGGTCATGAAACTGTCCATGAACTAAGTATAATTTCAAGGGAATTTCTTTTGTCATTTTCCTCCTAGGATAGACTCTTCCAATTTTTGGGTTTTCCTTAACCAATTCTCCTTCTCCTAATTTGAGCTTTGACCTAGTTAGCATTCAACAATCCAACACAAGCTTTCCTAACCTTAGCAACCTAAAGCTTTGATACCACTTGATCTAAAAATGAGATCTTAGACAATTATTAAGGTATTACAGACTCATGTGCATGGATTTGCCTATGTTACTTTTTGCAATGGATCAATAAGATTGTGAAATAAATAGACAATGAATTAGTTAAAGAACATAATAGACAAACACATATAAACACAACAAGTTTAATATGGAGTTCACCCAAAACTCCTGGGCTACATCTCCTATTCTAGCCTTCAGTGGTGGCCTCTCTATTATGTCTTTAGAAGTAGATTTTTATAACAGTATGAGCTCAAATTGAGCCTCACACAATAGAAATAAAAGAATAAGGGTTTTCTTGGATCCCCCAAGTCTCCTTTAAGTACACAGACTCTCTCCACTGACTCTCTGTCTCTATTGCTCTGTCTCAGCACTGCTTTTTTCTGTTTACTCTCTGTCTGTGGCTTTTAAAGCCAATCGACATTGCCTATTCATTTCTCCTTCTTGGGCTCTCTGGTTTCCCAACCTCTGTCCGCTCAGCTCCCCCTCTGAGTATTATAAATCATTGCTAAATGCTCTCAGGGATGGTGGCCACCTGTACTATAATGAAGTGGGTCATTGAGTCTTTGAAATCCTTCAAAATTGACGTTCTCTGTTTACACAGAGAAATACGTTCAAACAAAGGAAAAGTCCGCCAAACTTTATTTATCGGACTTCAAACATTATGAATTCACCTTATAACTCCTATCAAGTCTGCCTGTATACTAACATCGCATCTCCACCATTAATCTGGGAGATCCAGATCCAATGGCTATGGTTCATTTTGGCCGGCCCTTTCGTACGGGGGTTAACTGCCCAATAATGGTGGTTTTCTCTCTCCATAATCTGGACACGTGGTAGCCATTGTATGGGCTCAGGTGGAGCCCGACCCAAACCACTTATCGCCTTTGGTCTGCCCAAAATCACCGTTGGTTTTGTGGTTTCCTTTTATATTAAAAAATACATTAAAACATTAAAATCCCACTCATATCGAACTTGAAACAATATACAATAGCATTAACAAAGCCTTTCAGGTCCGATTCATCGCATCGAAACTTTATCCATTGTATTTCATTTATTCCACAAAAATCGCGATTTACATTGAAAAATTCCTTTTACCGGACTTAAAATTATATCAAATCTCGTTTATAATGTTATCAGTTCTAGCTATCGCAAGCCATATGTATATCAGCCCCGCTCCATTGTAATGTGCCGATGCGATATTGCAATGCAACTTAGCCTGTAGATCTCCGCGCTTGATCGATGGTCCTCGTTGACCCTGCTGATCGTTGTCGCGTAATCCTTGTGGTCTCTGCTGATAGCCTCTCTTTGCCACTACCCATTGTGATTCATCGATCGGATCTAGACCATTGATCGACCAAATCCAAAGGCTCTGATTCAAAGTTTCTTTGACCGCTGATAAGCCTATTTTCAATGTTTTCTCTGTGTTTTTGCCTCCCGATAGTATTATCCACCTTCTTTAAAGGTTTTTCTTAGGTGACATTTTTTAATGTTTAGAATATTTTGAAGACTTAAAGGGTTTTCTAGGATACATTTGGATCAGCTGGACTAAACCAAGCACCCTCCCCACATTCTAAGGTTTGTATATATACACGATAGCTCAATAAAAAATGGAGAAAGAAGAGCCAAGAAAGTCTAAGTCGCATTGTATTGGGTAGCGAGGAGGCTAAGCGAAGGCGCAGGCAAGTATGAGCTCGCAAGACGGGAAACATTACTAACTTCAGCGGACAGAATGAGGGTGACCGCAGGTGGGCAAGTATACTTGTCGCATGGTTTAGAGGTGCAACTCAAATGTAGTTCAGAGTGCAATCGGATCATAGAAAAGGTGGGAGGGTTTCCCCGCGAGCTGGGTACGGTTGCGTATGGAGCTGGGCATGAGCAGTGCAAAGTTGGGTGCGGGTTGTGTGGCCATGATTTTGGCAGGTCAACATGACTGCAACATGGATGGGCAACAGTGATACACAGTACGACAGAGGTGATTTTCAGTTGCAGGTATAGTGACGAGTGCGAAGAGTTGGGAAGCACCAGGTGTCGGCAAGCCTGAATGTGATAGCTCCAAATCTCACTATTATGGTTTGTGATGTTGCACTTATGGCCTAGGGCAACCCCTCCTTCTAGACCTGGTTCCAAATTTAAAAAACAATGTTTGATTCCCTGTACGCCACATTGCCCTGAGTTAAACGCGTGTATATGCGGGTTAGTATATACCCAACTCGCGTATATGTATTAAAACACTTAAATAAATATAAAACTCCTTATTTTCGGGCGGAGATCGCGGGTTTTACCTAATGATCACCTATTAGGGCCAATGGCCCAACTGTTCCCAACCAATTCCTAACTAAAAAACTACTTTGGGATTGGTATAAAAAGACATCAAAGGGAAGGCCTAAGGGAGGAGAGAAGAGAGAGAAAGGTTATTATACTAATATTTTCCCCCTGACCAGGTCTGAAGACCCTTGTGCCTTCTGCACTTCCCTCATTTGTATAGGAAACCCTTGTTTCCTTGTGATTTGATGTTCATCCACTAGTTATGGCATCATGGAGTGACTCTTGGAAGGAGATATGCTAGAGGCTTGAGGCTGGATGGATCCGGAAGGAAGCTTTGCTTGGAGCCTGCGAAAGGTTACTTAGGTGATATTACTCCTTTTGTACATTCTATTTGTCTATAATAAAGAAACACGTCTTGGTTCTCGATATGCTTCTTCTTTATGTTTATGATGTTCATGTTTGAATTTCATATATGAATGGTTGTTTAAAGTTCATAACTAACTTCCTTCTTTTATAACATAAAGATGATTTTTGTATAAATCTTTGTCCATATACTCCTGCATTCTTTGGAATTGTTTGTTTTGCAGGACAAAGGAGTGAAAGGGATGTGAAGAAGGGTTTGGACCCTTGAGGAAATTCTCGAACGTAGGACCTAAGGTACGTCCTTCATACTTTAGAATTTTCTTATTATAGTGTAATGGTTGTGTGAATGCGTGCTTCTTTGTTTAGACAACTTTCAGTCTGCTAGGGTTTCCACCCAAAAGCCCTAGGGGATCAAATCCCTCAAACGGTGGGTTCATCTTAAGATGTAAAACTTATGTCAACAGAATTAAGTTGAATCTAAGAAGAGGCAAAATATATATATAATGGCATGTTATATACTTGAGAAGGTAAATTTGGTGGGATTTTCCAGTTTGGGTCTCAGTCGGTTTCAGAAATAGAAATAGTAGAATTAGAAGTCGAAGCTTCTTTGTAAGAATAATTTTAGCCTAAGAGTGAAACTAAAGGAGTTGGTGCTTCAATCTCTACTTGGTTTATTGTTGATAAATTTGAATCTATTTTCTTGTACACCTAAATTCCTTGCCTTCCACCTACAACAAATGGTCTATGATCTTCTAGCTACGACCTAAAACTCAGTGATTCTTAGAGCACGATATGGATCCACTTCAACAAGAGAAGATGAAACTATATAAAACTAAACAGATACAAAAACAAACCAACTTTTCTTTGATATTATTAAGACTTGGATCTTTTCATTTGAACCAAAATTTTCTCCTTATATTCCGACAGCGGATAACACATACAGACTCTAGCCTTTGCGAGCGACTGATACTTCAATGTCACTAAGCATGACACTGCAAGTGCAATCTAGAATCACTCTTATGATGAAGAGGGGAAGAGAATTCCAACTAATTTCTCAGGTACGAGAACAACTCAGATTGAATTATGAGGGATGAAACCACTCATTTATAATATTCATATCTAGTGTCCGATTATTACATGACCGATGAGTGCCGATTAAAAGTAAATATTCATGTGCAAGTGGACAAATTTCATTATCTCATCTCTTAAAGTATTTCTAAATATGGGGATCGAATCAGAAACATTATTACGAGCCCACTACTGCTTCTTCTTTAAGTTGAGGGTCCACATCTTTAGGTGTGAGAAGGTCTACCACACAATTGAGGTATCTGGGCTTACGCTCAACATGGATCTTTTCATTTGTACCAAACTTTGCTCCTTATATTCGAACGACAGATAACACATATAGAATCTAGTCTTTGCAAGTGAATGATACTTTAATCGCACTGAGCATGCCACTATAGGTGCAATCTAGCATCACTGTTATGAAGAAGAATTTTGACTAATTTCTCAGGTACTAGAACAAATAAGATTAAATTTTATGAGGGAGGCAGCCACTCATTTATAATAGTCATATTTGGTGCCCAATTATTACATGACCAATGACAGCCACTTAAAAGTAAAGATTTAGGTGCAAGTGGACAAATTGCATTATCTCATCCCTTAAAGTCTTTTGACATATGGTGACCGAATCAGACACATTATTACGAGCTCACTTCTACTTCTTCTTTAAGCTGAGGGTCCACTGCTTCACGTGTGAGAAGGTTTGCCATGTAGTTGGGTATCCAGGCTTATGTTTGATACCAAGGTCATAACCGTCTAACGATACTGGCCATCGCATGATGTGAATGTTATTATCGACAAGTTCACAATTTTATTTTATCATGATCAGCGTGATTTTGAGATCGGTTTGGACCAAGAATTTAATAGGTTTTAAACAAAGCTTGAAATGAGATATAGTTTTCTTGACCTTGAGTACTTCTTTAAGGCTTGAAGGATAATTGGGTTCATCTCCAAGAAATATTCTTGAGGTGTAGTCACAATTCTCTTCAATGCCATTTATGTGTTCAAGAAGAATGCCTCCCCATGCAAATTTTGATGCATTTGTTTTAAGGACATAAAATCCTTCATCTGTTGGGAGCTTGAGAGGAGGAAGATTCTGGACTTTCTCCTTGATGGATTTCACTACCTGGGTCATGGCTTGATTCCATGAGATTGGTGACTTCTTCAATCTTTGTTGCAGGACAACTAGACCTTGGGATTGTCCTTTATAGAAATGTCTGATGTAATTCATACTATCTAGGAGTCAGTGCAACTCGGCCTTGTCTAGGATTTGCTCTGAAAAATTATGTAGGTTTAGAAGAACATGGTCTTACAGTGTGATATTGCCATTAGAAATCTTCAAACCTAAGAAACTTACATCTATTACTCCAATTTCAATCTTGGATTTTGACAAAGCTAATCAATATTTATCACAATGCTCACAAAATATTTGGAGATGTTTCTGATGTTCTTGGATATTCTTGGAACGAACAAGTAAATTATCTATGTAGATAATCAACTAATATATTCCATGGAAAAGATCTTCCATTATTCTTTGAAATTCATTAGGAGCATTCTTTAAATCGAAAGGCATTACCTTCCATTGATACTGCCCATGTGGGACAACAAAGAGCATTTTATAAGGATCTTTAGTAGCTATTCCAATTTGGTAGAAACCTGATTTAAAATCGAACTTGTTGAAGATGTTACATCCTTTTAGTTTTTGGAGAAGCGTTGCTTGATTTGGCAGATGATATGCCATATTTTTAGCATTGCATTAAGGGCTTGTAGTTGATCACCATGCAAGGTTGGCCTCTTTTGATCTCTAAATGATTGTTGATGTAGAATGCTTGACACTCCTATGGGCTCTTGGATGGTTCGATTAAGCCCTTGTCAAAGAGATCTATAATCTCCTTCTGGAAGTAATCCAACTTGGTTGGACTCATGAGAGCAGCTGATGCTTTTTGTGGTCTGATCTGTATATCATCTACATTTGGTAGATCGATCACATACTTTTCTCGTGCCTAGAAAGCATTGGGGATAGCTGAAGTACACTGTTGGATAATCTTTTCAGAAATTTCTTTCAAATAATCTTGATGATGAACTGTGGCAAAAAAAATGATTCTTTCTTTTTTGTGGACTTCTGTAGGTTATGGCTATTCTAGTTTTTGCTTGTGAGGGATGGAGAATGTACAAGAAGTTTTCAGAGGAATCTGTACAGACTTACCAAAAATAGTCATGGAAAATATGAGCTAGTGGTAGTCAATAGAAATGGGAGACCAATGGGTAAAGAATTCAGAACCTGAAATAATGCTGGCTAGGATGTCATCAAGTTCGAGGAATGTACATTAAACTAGAAGGTCTTGGATGGACACAGGGAAATCAGTTACCGGATGTTGGAGAGAAAACATTGAACTAGTATTGTTGGCACCGCCCTCCATTGATTTCTCCCAATAGAAAGGGGGAAACGAAAGATGGTGAGCTAAATTAAGCTGAGCACCTAAATCAAGTAAACACTCTAAGGAATATGGTTTATAATCAGGGGGGGAAAGGTAAGGGGAATATACAATTTAGGTTGACTAGCGAGAGAGAGAGAGACTTACAAGGATAAAGTGCAGACAAATCAGGTGAATTAGGTAATTGGGAATAATCTAGTACAGGCGAGTGTTGAGGGAAAAAGTCCCCTAGGGTCTTGGGTAAATATCCTAGCAGAGCGGGGGTTATCTACAAAGAAAAACAAGCATTCCATACAACCATGATACTAATATAAACAAACTACATGAAGAGAGGTGCACCTGGGGGTCCTTTGTTTGGGTAGATCCAGCCAAGGTCCAAACTCTCTCAGAGTTCCTTTCAATTCTTCAACCTACAAGGCAATCAATTCAAGGAAGCATAGCAGTATATGGACCAAGCATCATAAGGAAATCAACTTAATAGCATATTTGAAAGATAGTTAGTTATACAATTGAAACAACCATTCATATGTAAATCATAACATTGATATCATAAGCCTAAAGAAGATGAATATGAGGAACAAGAGAAGCGTTTCTTTTATTATAGATAACCAAAGTACATTATGGAATGATTTCACCTGAGTCTTCCTTTCATAGGCTCCAAGCAGAACCATCCTCTAGATTCATCCAATCTCAAGCCTTCAGCAAACTCCTTCCATGACTCACTCAAGGATATCTCAACTAATGGAAAGATATCATAACTCAAGGAAACAAGGGTTTCCTGTAATGGGGGAAGTGCTAGTAGCACAAGGATCTTCAGACCTGATCAGGGATAACCTCAGTAGAGTGATTTTTCTCTCTATTCTCTCCTCCTTTAGGCCTTCCCATTGAAGCCTTTTTATACTTCTCCCACAATATTTTTTTAGTTGGGAATTCATTGGGAGAAGTTGGGCCACGGGCACTAATAGGTAATCAATAGGTAAAACCCGTGATCTCCACTTGAAATTAAGGATATTTAATTTTTTTCAAGTTTTTTAAGACATATACGCAGGTTGGGTATACACAAACCCACATACACACGCATTTATCTCAAGGAAATGTCGTGTATAGGGAGTAAAACACTGTTTTTTAAGTATTTGGACTAGGTTTGGAAGGAGGGGTTGCCCTAGGCTATGAGTGTAGCATCGCAAACATCAAGAGTGAGATTTGGAGCTATAATAGATGCCCCCTAATATATGAGGTTAGAAGGGGTACATGATGGCCGAAATGTATTAAGTAAGTGCATGGAAAGGAAACCTATCAAAAACCGAGAAGGACTTCACCAAAGTTAGGCTTGCCAAGCCACAAAAGGAGATCAGAAAGAAACATTGTCTGAGGTGGGCATATCCATGCTCAGAGAAAGTAAAACATGTCTACATATCATGTACAAAAGGATCCACTAATTATACAAGTATAAAATACTAGAAAACACATAATGGATCATCTGATCATGATTGAAAAAGTACATGTCTGAACATCACATATTAGAATGTCAATGATGTTGGAGGATGAAGAGGATCACTAATATCAAATATTGATCCCAAAAGTACCAAATGAACATGATGGAGTAAGATGGTACTACACTACAAACACGGGTGCTAGCATATAAAATGTCACCATGAATGGATGCAACATATAAGGTGGAGTGGTATCAACTAATAGAAACAGGAGCAACTGTCAAGTAAACCAATGAATGCTGATGCAACCTGAGGTCTTCACCGACCGCCCTGGTAGATTTCTACATCATGGGAATAAATGATCTGAATTCAACCATGTGAGAAATCATTTGATTAACGATCATTTATGTATACCATTAACAAACACGATACCACTCAACAATAATGATAATGAGCGTCAAGTTACCCAATACAATCTAACAAGTGTGAATAGATGAGCTAGAGTCGAACACCTGTATGAATCTATCAATCAGGAGACAATGATGTTTTCCCACTATTTATAGTGAAGGATCTACCACTAATGACTGCAAACCCCAAGGTACTGCCAAATGGACTCTAGATCTTTGCCTCAGAGCAATGAGTCGTAATCGATAGAGAAAGATCTGCTAGAAGGAAGGCATTAAGGCATCCTTCATCAATCTAGTGTGACTGTAACCCATAGGCCAATAATGTGGAAGGAATGGGTGAAAAAGATGTATTAACTTGACCAAAGAACATTTCTGGCCTACACAAGATGTGGCTAGCGCACAACAGAAAGCCTCTAAACCAACCAATAATGAAAGTTAACACAGAGGCAAGGTATCCTCCAATAGGGTCAAATGGAAACCAAGGTACTACATGAATCCCAATGTGTGATAGTGTAAGATGATGTCGAACACAAGGGAAACCACTTAGTCAAAGACCCATGATAACGATTGACGCTGAGCACAAGGTGACCTATCAATAATGAAAATGGGGCCAGGGTGTGGCTCTAGGCCTATCCTTAGAGCAAGATGTGGTCATCGATAAGGACAAGACCAGGCAATAAGAAGTCAATGGAGACCTTCTCAAACTCGCACGCATAAAGGAGCAATATAACTGATGTGATGATAGACAAGACACCGACAACCAGGGATTACCGACTGAAAAATGAGTCAAGAGACACCACAGAGAGGCTGACTTAGGCTAACTTCCCTTGAAAAAAAGCATGACTCAGTGTGACTATGTGGCAGGGTATGATGACTCTATATAAGTTTGTCATGCAGGAGGCACGAACGAACCCTTCATATGATTGAAAGAGATAACCAATTGGGGGAGAACTGACTCAATAACAAGGTTAAGGCATACATAAGTCAAGCTAAATCCTGCCCAAATGAAGGAGACTTTGTTTTGAGTGCTTTGTGCAAGGGAAACACGATTGACTCTAGCTGCCAACAATAAGTGGAAATATTGTCATGTTCCCGCTCTTTTTGGAATATATAATTTTTTTTGTCTTTTTCTTTAAGCTAGAAAAATAATAAAAGAATTCTATAGTACAGTGGAAATAATGTGTGTCAGTGAAACAGATGATCTAGTTCCTGGGATTGGAACAATCCTATGCTAAACGCAGGGAGGTGAAAACTGGTCAAAGACACTCAAATGTGTGTTCCTTCCACGGGTCAAGGTGTGTTAAGTTGATGAAGTCAAGGGAAAGAAAGTTTGATTTTTTAGTCATCATGGTTAAAATTTGGCTTAAACACGAGTCCAAGTGAAGCCAACTCAAGGCCAAAAGATGCAAATGGTCAAAATGCAATGTAGTAGTACAACTCAACACAAAGGAGCCTCTAGGGTATAAGGCCAGAACAAAGTGAAGAAGCAAAGAGGAATGAGTCTTCATCACATAAGTCATGGCGGGACTACGGAGGACTATCGATCCTACTCAGATCAAAGCATGGGCAAAAAATGTCAGTGAGGTGCTAACTACAATGCCCATGAAAATGATGGCTCTACCATCGTGTCATGATTTAAAATTCGGTGAGTGAAGATGGTTTATGAACCATAACACGTTGGGATCAACCCTATGGCAAGTGTCTCGACAAATGGAGGCTAGTATGCATAATGCAACAGAAAAAATGGCTTCCCTAACCTATATGCCAGTGAGAAAATAATAGCTACCATGACGGGTCAGCAGTCATGGAACCGTCTCGAAATTGTCAAAAAAGCATCCAAAATGTCCTAAAAATCAAACCATTCTCGACATTCCAAGCTCCCAAGTTAAAAGTTACATGAGACAAAACCAAATCAAGTTTTGAAAAAAAATTGACATTTTCAAAGCTTATAAAATTGTTTTTCGACTCACCATTATAACCGTTTGATTTGAGAGCAAGGGAGTGAAGCAAAAGGAGCAAGCATTGCCATTTGTCAAATTCGACCATTTGAATTTTCACAAAATCACCAGGTAACCTTTAAACTTATCTTGCATTCAATTGTGATTGGTTTTAGAATTTTTAATTCAAGTTTCACCATTGAATTATTGTCAAAACAATTGTCGTGAAATATACGCGGGTTGGCTATGTGCAACTTGCATATACACGGGCCCTAGACGCGACTGTGTATGAAACAGACCCACGTATACACCGCAAAAACTTCGAAACAAAAATTTAACAGTCCAAATTTGTTTTTTCTTCAGGATTCCAGTTACTTGGAAGGAGAGAGAGCATGCCTTAGTGGATGATGAGGTTATGAATGATCCTAATGCCCTGGATGCGTTAAGAGGATGTAGTTTGCTAAAGTTCTTTAAAATGCCAAACATGAAAGCAAACACTCGCTTGCTCAAAATGCTCATTCACTATTGGAGCATCGAGGATGACTCATTTATGATTGATCAAATGCCACTCAAGATAGAGGTTGAGGATATTTATTTCATTATAGGCCTTTCTCGGAGGGGAGAGATAGTACATTCCACAGGCAGATCACGAGGCAGTCTCTCTATTGAGGACTATGTGCATATATATTGCCTGGGTCATCTAGAAAAGGTTGGAAGTCAAATTCCAATCAAGCACGTGGAGGGTTTATCATTGTGGATAATCCTGTTCACTATATCCAGAGTGAACGGATCAACTTCCTTCCACCATGCTTCACGGCTAGCCGTGAGCTTGGCGGTAAACTATATCACTATAGTATTTGATTGGTGTACTCCTCTTCTCACCAACCTGAAGAACCAGTTAACTTCTATCAAGAAGGGGCAGACCAAAAACTTTAGGTATGCAACTATTTTGTGCTCTTTCTTCTTTGAGAGCATCCCAACACTCTGTCTTAGAGTATCAGTTTCGATCAACACCCCACGAGATCCACGAATGGGCAGGTGGGCTGACTTGATGAGATGACTAGGAGGTGGGGATGTTCCATGGATTGCTTTCGATGATGACTTCTTCTCCTGGTGGGAGCAACAAATCATCGCCATAGACGACTACCCCTATGCTGGGATGGACTTTCGAGGAGATCCTGAGCTAGCTTTACCACCAACCGCAACATGGGGCGATATAGGTAACAAATGTTTTTAATTTTATGATTTTTATGATTTTTTTTATGATTTTTCAAGTATAATAATGAATTTTGAAAAATAATTTTGATAAGATTCAAATGACTAATATGATGATCATGTTCCAGATATTGGGCTAATACACGGCATGGACGTCGCAGTCGAGGTGCCGAAGAAGTAGCTGCGGACACAGAGTGACTTCTACAGAAAGTTCAGTGGCACTTGGTGAGACTAACTCACTGAGTACCGATGGAGGTTGTAGAGGATATCCCTAGACATGCAGTGTCATGTGGTTGGCATGCCATGAGACTGGGTTCACACTCTTATGCGTGTGGCCAAAGCAGTAGTTGCATACTTAGCCACTCATCCTGAGCTGGGGCATTAGATGTACTAGACATGATTATGGGAATTTGAGTCCCAATTTTTGTATATTATTTTGGACACATTTATGTACAATCGAGATATTTTATGATATATATATATTTATATATATATATATATATTATATATATATTTATTATATATATATATATATATATATATATACATTTTTGAATTTTTGATGCTTGATTTTATTGTGATGAATGAATGATGTGTCAGTCTAATGCTTGATTAGCGATAGAATCAGCTAACCAATTATGAGATCTTGGAATGTGAAAATAATCAATGTAAGTAAATGATCTTTGCAACAACCTCACCCTTAAATAATGGCGATATAAACATGGATCCCTTACCCGATAAATGTTATTCAATTTTGACACTATCAATTATGAATCAAGATAGACTACCAATGAATCGATTTCATAAGAAATTGCTTTGGATAGTAAATTAATGATGGAATTATACTCAACCATATTATTTGAAGTGGGACCAATGCATACTCCCCTTGACACCATCAACTGACCAGTTGGATGTTAGATTACCCAAGCTATGGAAGCGAGGTTCCGAGTGTGCCGACTAGCACCATCGGCGAATCCAAAATAGACCGAGTCATCCATCAACACTTGCCACAGTAGACCAAAAGGTATCGATATCAAAAACTCCTGATGAGATATGTACAAACATACAAAATGTACAAAAAATCCATTTCCTAGCTGCTATTTAAGCAAAGTACTTCTTGAGGTAGAGCCCACTTCGGGGCTCTGCCAGCTTGTTTTCTTCAAAATCAATTAACTCATACGCCCCTTTTTCTAAAACTTCTTTAATTATAAAGGGACCGTACCACATAGGCTTGAACTTGCCTACCCCCAAGGCATCCTTATCTTGGTCAAAGACCAAGACAAGGTTGCCTTCAGAAAAGACTCGAGGATGGACAACTTTATCGTACTGAGTTTTAACCCTTTTCTTATGAGCCTCATTGATTGTGGCAGCAGCTCAACACTGCTCATTGAGATGTTCCAAATGAAGGAGGTGCTCTTCAAGACTAGAGGTCTCTGGAAGGAGCTCAATAGCTAACTTAAGAGATGGAATTTCAACTTCAACAGGAAATATAAATTCCATCCCTTAAACTAACTTAAAAGGTGTAAAACCTGTAGTAGTCTCTACGAAGGTTCGGTATGCCCAAAGAGTCGGATACAACATAAGATGCCAATTGGACTGATTTTTGTCCATCATCCTTTGCAAGATCATATTAAGGGTTTTGTTCACTACGTCGACCTGTCCATTGGCCTGAGGATAATATGGAGATGAGTGCTCCTACCAGAAACCCAATTTAAGAGCCAATATAGACATTAGTTGGTTCTTGAAATGACTGCCATGGTCAGTGACAATCTCTCTTGGGATACTGAACCTTGAGATAATCTGATTAAAAAGGAACAATGTCGTTGTTTCACTATCATTTTTATAAGTGGGCATCGCCTCAGCATACTTTGTGAAGTAGTCAACAACCACGATAATGTACTTGTGATTCGCTGCTGAAGGTGGATTACAAGTTGTAAAATCAATATCCCACTTAGTAAAAGGACCAACAATGACAACGAGAAAAAGAGGAGCTAGATGTGCATGCATATTATGAGTATAAATTTGACAGAGGTGACAATGTTTGACCACTTCAACACAATCTTTGAAGAGCGAAGGCCGAAAATAGCTAGCACGTAAGATACACTGGGCTATAGTAAGCCCTGAAAGATGACCACCACAAGCTCCACTGTGGCAATCATTGAGCACTGAATCTACTTCCTCTAGGGTTAAACAATGCCGAAGGATTGAATGAACCCCTTGATGATATAATGTATCACCAATGATGACATAGTTCTTACCAAGGTGACGTAATTTTTGGTGTTCATCCTTAGAGAAAATAGATGGAAACTTCGAAGTCTGGAGATAGACAATGATATCTTTGTACTAAGGGTCGAGTGAAGAGATAAGGAATAGATGTTCGTCAGGAAAACTTTCCTCGTAAACAGTTCCTCTCCACAAAGTAGCTCAGAAATTAACTTCGCAAAAACCATAGATTTCTTAAACTTGGTGGAAAAGAACTTGAGATTGAATTCTTGTAAAATGACTATCCATAGATTATATTTTCCCCCAATCCTTCGCCTACGGAGGACAAATTGGAATGGATTGACCACCGCTAAGACAAAAGTTTTTCGTAGCAAGATATAATGGTAGAGCCGCTGGACAGCATGGACAGCTGCCAAAGCCAACTTCTCAATAGGAGAATAGTGAAGTTCAGGACCTATCAAGCCTTGGCTCAGATAATAAATCACATGCTCCATGAGAGCATCATCTTCCTGAACGAGAACCATATCTATGGTTGATTCTACAACAGCGAGATATAAAAGGAAATCCCTACCATAATCTGGTGGACTCAAAAGTAGGGAAAAGACTAATTCCTTTTTCAAGGCATCGAACGACCGCTGCGCAAAGTCATCCCATACATATGGAACTCCTTTCCGTAGCAAACACATAAACCCTTTAGTGATCTTGACATAATACACTATAAACCTTCTTAAGAAATTAGCCTTCCCTTGAAGATTTTGAAGTCGCCAAATTGAAGACGGGGGAGGCAACTGAATTATTGCCTCTACCTTGAAGGGCTCAACTCAAATCCCTTCATTTGACACAATGAACCCTAATAACTGACCAGATGTAACTGCAAAAACACACTTATTGGGATTCAACCGGATCTTGTAAAATCAACATCATTCAAAAACCAATCAAAGGTGACTAGGATGACCAGTTCTTTTTCGAGAACAAGTAGCTAGATCATCCAAGTATGCTTCGATGATATGTTTAATGTCACGAAAAGCATATGACGTGGCCTGCTGGAAGTAACTCCAGCATTTTTGAGACCAAAAGGCATCTTTCTGTATGCAAAGGTACCCCAAGGACATATAAAAGTTGTCTTATGCTGATCTTCAGGACTGATAGAAATCTGATTATAACCAGAAAAACCGTCCATGAAGGAGAAAATCTCATTACCCGCACACTCATCAATAATCTAATCTATAAATGACATGGGTTAATTATCTTTGGGAAAAGCTTTATTTAGGTCCCTAAAGTCCATGCATACTCGGATTGTTCCTTGCTTTTTATCTACAGGGACTGGATTAGAAACCCAATCTGTAAGAGGAACAGGGTATATAAAACCTGCCTTAAGCAACTTCTTTACTTCAACTTTAATGGCCGCTGCTTTCCTAGGATTAATCGACCAAATCTCATGACGAATCAGGTTGGCGTTTTCATATGTCTTGATCTCATGTTGATCTATCGATGGATCAATGCTAGGCATTTCTTCATAAGACCAAGCGAATACATCTCGAAACTCCTTAAAAAGGTTGGTGTAAATTTGAATTTATTTAGGGGAACATTTGGCTCTGATGAAGAGATTCTCAATAACGTTAGGGTTCCTAGAGATTTTTATAGATATCATTTTTGAAATCACTGACATATTACCTTTGGTACAAAAGTGTGTTGGAGCCAAAGGATTTGATACCGTAGAAACATCACTAGTAAAGAGCTCGGAGAACCTAGATTCTACTTCCTGCAATGGAGGAAGAAAATATGAACGATGGTGTGAGTCTTCCCAAGGTCAATATACACCCATCATTACTTCTAGTATTTCTTCCTCGGATGGTAAAACCATGTCTACGTAGTCCATAGCGGAGGTAGAATCAAGGGTCCAAGCCAGGGCCACAACACAATCTAGCTACTCCTTAGAGAAAGGAGTAAAATGGTTGTCTTTAGAGTTGACAATAGACTGATATCTAAGCTCTGCTGCAGACATAGGAAATGCCATTCTACCAACTCATCCTTTAGCTAATGTGGTCGTAGGTGAAGGCAAGGTCCAAGGGTCTAAAAAATAATGAGTTCGGAAGAATTCTTCCTGTGAATACTCCTTGGATGATGTAACAACATTGATTCTAGCGATAGGAGAGGGAAAATCAAATGTACCCATCAATGAAGAATACATCCCAACTCCTAGATTCTCATTAGGTGGACGAGGGTTATCCACTAAAGGAACAGTAGAATCTGAAGTTGCTCAAGGATCAACTGGAGAATAACCCAATTGATCAACCTTGATGATTTTCCCTTCATGAGGAAAGCAAATGACACGAAACAGAGTCGAAACAACGACATCCATTTTGTATACCCAGTTCCTTCCTAAGAGGAGATTGTTTCTAGGTTAGCAACAATGACTTCTACTTCGATATTGATGACCTTCCCCCAACACATATGGGAAAGGCCAGGATAATCCCATGTAGCTTATGATAATGCCCATCAAATGCAGCCAAGAGGGTAGGTGAAGGAACAACTGAAGGCGATCCAATGGCCTTCCAGCATGACATCGACATGACGCACATGGAAGTTCCTTCATCAATAATGGTATGAAAAATGTTAATTTTTTGGTATGTAGACTTTATTTGAAAATCCATGTGATGAGGGAGTCACTTTTTGACATTAAGCATGTCAAAAGTGAGCACTAAAGAGTTGTTTGGATCAACTACCCCTATCACTGAAAGCAAAGTACTTCGTTGAGCTGGACACAATTAGAGAACCTCTAAAGTGGACATAGCACATGGACTCTGAGCCAAATCCTTAAGAATGGAGTAATTCTGGGTGGCCCTAGCATTCGTATCGATAGTCGCACGTTTAGCGGAACCTTTTGGTATCTGTGGTATATTCTCGACAGGGGGTCACTCATTATGAAGGTTGGTATTTTTGGGAGAAGTTTTATCCTTGGATGTTTCAGTTTCACCATAATCATGTGATCGAGTGGACACATGGACGTTAGAACCCATCATGAAAACATTTGAGGATTTCTCCCCTTCCTAGTTGCCCCCTGTAGACATACCAGGATTTGAACTCGCGCCAGTAAGCATTTTTTGCCCTTGGGGAAAAGGGTTGGTTAACACATCTTGAGAGCTAGAAGTCCCTTGCTGCCCTAACAAGTGCTGAGCGTCTTGAATCTTTGGGCAGAGATGAGTTAAATGGTCTCCACTAAATAGCTTGCATGGAAACTTGAATTTCTTTCTAGATTCCACCACCACCAGCATTATTGCTAGGTTTATTTGCGTCATTCTTCCCATCTTGACTCTTTTTCTTACTTCGTCTTTTCTTTTTCCCATTGGAATTTTGATTTCCTTTGGGTTTGGAAGATTAGACAAAATTAATAGAAGAGGGTTGGGAAGACGAAGGGTTAGGTGATGTGAGCTAATTGCTAGGAGAAGTTTGTAAAGACAACTATTGCAATTGGCTCAACAGGTTCACTGCATTTGTGTCTACGGATCCAACGATACCATCCACATGGGGACCTGGCTTCAACTTGGATATATCAATGTTAGTCCTAGGAGCACCGGGAATTTTTTTTTGTAGAATCCCAAACTGAGAGTAAATCAATTCTAACTGTTGGGCTCTAAAAACAGCTTGCTCCTCAGAATAGACTCCAGACAGAGAGACATCCTTAGATATTTCAGGTTGTAAGGACTTCAAAAACCATTCGAGACGGTATTCTGGAGGAATTTCAACTTTAATGGGCCTCTTTCTCCGTCTCCATCCCTAAATATGATAAGAAATTTGAGTTTTCATATCCTGACAAAAATTGGCCAGAAGTTCAGTTCCAGCATCATAACGGACGGGCAACTGGAAATGATTTAGGAAAATATTAGCCAAGTTGGCAAAGGATGTAAAGCTGCCCCTTGGCAACTCTATATACCACTTGGCCACATTACCAGTTAAGGTGCATTGGAAAAGTCTCAACCTAACTGAGTCATAGATAAGGGAGTTTGAAGAGCACCACAAATGGAATGTGGTTACATGGTTACCCGAGTCTTCACCGCCCTTCCCCTCAAACATTGGAATGTCTGAAGGGAGTTTGGTTGGGACCGCAGGCCAGGCTAGATTGTATTTGATTAGATCGTTTGTTAATTTCGTGAGATCTGACAAATTCAAAGTTACCAGAAAAGGAAGCCTAGGAGGACCCTTGAGATTCCACCCAGACTGGGCAGGGTTCCCAAAGTTTTGAAAAGATTGGCCTAGATTTTGAAAGGCACCAAGCTGCCCGAAGTAACCAGTGGAACTAGTTGAACCAAAAGGCAAACCTTGTGATCCAGCAAAACTCGAAGTTTGACCGACTCCGGCGGAAAAACCTCCATAATAACGAAGCTCACTCCTAAAGGATTATAAGGAGTCGATAACCCCTGAGAGGGATTCCAAGAAGAAGCTAAGGGAGGAATACTTCGAAATGAGCTAACTGTGTAGTACGACCTATTCCCTTGCTGGCCAAAAAACAAATTCCCAGTTCCTATGCCACTAACTGCAGGGTTAGTACAACCTTGAAAGGGATTATTGCCTTGTCCTATAGAAGAAAAAGGAATAGATTCTATTGTCAATTTGGAATGTGGTATATGACCACTTCCAAAAGGAAAACCCTAAAATGAAGCAAACCCACCCATCATGGATGTGGAGGCACTAAATGGAACTGACGGAATACCTCATAAATGGGTACTAAATGGGAAGAATCCAGAACTAGATGCATTGGCTTGGGAATTTCCACTCGTAGAAGGAATGGAGGTAGACCCAACCAAGGACGTGCTAGCAAAAGACCCAAATAAAGATGCAGATGGGATGGAAATAGTTCCTCCCCCTTATAAGTATGTTGGAGTCTGCATGGTTGTAGCACTTGTGATAGAAGCCATGCTTCTAGTGGTGGTCATTGAATGTAAATGCGTAATATGACCTAGACTTGATGGTCTATGCGTCGGAGTCCTAACATATTGTAATACATGTGGATGGTTAGAAGGTAGAGGAGAATTTGGAGCTGCTAACGACTCTGGGAGTTCTTCTGCCTCTATTTTAACTTTCGATTGAAAGAGAACTCGAGAAAGAACTGGAATGTTCCTCTCTATTTCTGTGGAAGTACCAGGCCTATCCTAAACACTAATGCCCCTGAGGGGAGGATCAATCCCTGATGCATCAGCTTCCACGAGATGAAACCTACTAGAAGTATTACCTCTGCACCTTCTAGGAGAAGGCTCTAAACTTGGTGGTGAAAGACCATGAAGACTTCGAGACCGTCTAGGCGATTGGTCAACCACTTTGAATTTTTTTATTAAGATCTAATGAAAGACTCAAGAAAAAATGAAATCTAGGTCAACTAAGAGCACAAAGAACACAATAAAAAGTCCTTAAAAGATGTCAGCCAGTCAAACAACTATCAAGTATTTCCGCTCCAGGTGATGAGGACCGGATACCAAAATACAAGAAAGTGAAGTAAGGGGCCTTTCGAAGATAGTCTGGGATAATGATAGAGCAGTCCTACCAGCGAAGGTAACAGAGGAAGTTACACTAACCTCCTAACAACAGCCTATGCCGGTGCAAGCCCCCAAGCTACGGAACGGTGCTCTCCAGTAGTACCGTTGAAAGTGATACAACGTTGACCTCAGGTGCCACGAGATTCATCTCCGCAGTCACCTATGTAGATCCTAAGAGAAGCAACTAAGGTTACCAACTCATGTCAAAAGCTAGGCATAACAGTCTTGAGGTAAGATCCGACAAGTAGGAGAGGGGGTATCTCTCTTCCTTATCTTCAGAAACCTTCATGCTTAACTCCCAGATCCGGAGCTTTCCTGGTCTTCCTAATGCTATTATATTTGCACTCACTATTTAGACTTCTATGTTTGACAGCGTAAATGGCCTTGGAGATTTTTCTCTCCACATGCCTAATCCAAGGCCCTAAAATATCCTAAAACTTGTTGGTGTGTCTAAATTGACAATTATAAAAAAGTTATAGTGGATTTTAATTAGCGCTTGTTTTTAAATGGGTTGTTATTAAGTCAAGGGATAAGCGGAAATGAAACTCGTGGTGTTTTGAGGCAAAAGAAATTAATATAAACCAAACTATATGCAAATGTACTCATTTTGTTCTTCGACGAAAGAAATTTCTACTAGGTTCTGAGGAACTTCTAAGAAAGCAATAAATTTTTTCTTTTCTTTTCTTTTACTCAAGCTTCACACTCACAAAACTATGGATGTCCTAAAGATGCACATATTTATCCTAATCCAATGAGTACATGCTGATGCAAAACTTAAGACTACTCTAAATCAAAGAAATGAAAGTAACTTGTTTATCAATTCTAATTAGCCACTTAAGATGTTTAGATAGAATATAAGTTGCTAATGCTCATTTTCATCCAAACACTAAAAGAAAATTTCAAGACAAATAAAAATGCACTTTCATTCACAAAAAGGAAACTAAATCAAAACAAGGCCAAAGAAAGCAAAAACCAAGTTTTCAAGAAGTTTTCTTCAAAAGCAAAAACAAAAGTGACTTTTCAAAAGTCCTCCAAATACCGTTGAGAACTTTGAGACCGTAGAATAAGCAACCAAAACACTTTGCAAGTTATCAACTCAAAATGGGCAAAAACTCAACAAAATAGGTGTTTCAAGATGCTCTCAACAATCAAAGATCAGTAAAAAAGAGCTTGATGACAATGATCAAGAGATCAAGAAAGACAACTCTCAAAATTGTCACACAACAACTTTCAAAAAGCAAGAAAAGTAAATGGCCACAAAGATGCAGTTTTGACACGCAAACAAAAGATCACCAAAACAAGGTTTGCCACAAATATTAAGACCAATCTTTCTCCCCTGGAAGACTAGAACAACCAAGAATCCTAAAAAGAAATCTTGTGTGCTTAAACAAAAATGATGACGCTTGCAACAAAACAAAACAAGACCAACACTTTCCACAACTGGAGAGAGTTTGCAATCATGAACTTGCTGTAAAAATAAAGACTGACACAGAAAAGTAACTGTTCAAGAAAGACTCAGACCAGCAGATAGGTCTTCAGAAAAAAATAAAATAAAAAATAAATAAATAAATATATATATATATATTATATATATATATATATATATATATATATATATATATATATATATATATATATATATATATATATATATTATATATATATATATATATATATTTGAAAAATATTGAAAATTTTTAGGGTATACGTGACTGTGTCAATACACAGTTGTGTGTGTATGCTATTCAGTCCACAGAAACCTGCGTATATGCGGGCTCATATGGTGAAAATTGAGTACATACGTGACTGTAATTTACCAAGATGTGTATATAACAGATCACAAGAAAAAAACAAAAAAAGGTCTGAAGAAACTGATCAAACTTATAGTTCAAGTTCCTACAGGAACAGACTACTCAGTCACAGCAAGTAGATAAGCAACTGAGCCCTAATTGGCTTGAATAAAACCAAACTAGGAACAACAATACTGTTGTCCCCAGTGGAGTTTCCAGTTCTATTGAGGGACAAAGTCCCCTAGGGTCTTGGGTCAATACCCTAATAGAGCAAGGGTTATCTACAAATAAAAACAAGCATTCCATACTGCCATGATACTAATATAAACAAACTATGTGAAGAGAGGTGCACCTGGGGGTCCTTCGTTTGGGTAGATCTAGCCATGGTCCAAACCCTCTTAGAGTTCGTTTCGATCCTTCAACCTGCAAGGAAATCAATTCAAGGAAGCATAGCAGTTTATGGACAAAGCATCATAAATAAATAAACTTCATAGCATATTTGAAAGGTATTTAGTTATATAATTGAAACAACCATTCATATTTAAATCATAACATTGATATCATAAGCCTGAAGAAGATTAATATCAAGAACAAGACAATAGTTTCTTTTATTATAGATAACTAAAGTACAGTAAGGAATGATTTCACCTGAGTCTTCCTTTCGTGGGCTCTAAACGCAACCGTCCTCTGGATTCGTCCAATCTCAAGCCTTCAATAAACTCCTTCCATGACTCACTCAAGGATATCTCAACTAATGGAAAGAGATCATAACTCAAGGAAATAAGGGTTTCCTATAATGGGGGAAGTGTTGGAAGCACAAGGATCTTCAGACCTGATCAGGGATAATCTCAAGAAAGTGATTTTTCTCTCTATTCTCTCCTCCCTTAGGCCTTCCCATTGAAGACTTTTTATACTTCTCCCAAAGTAGTTTTTTAGTTGGGAATTCGTTGGGAAAAATTGGGCCATGGGCACTAATAGGTAATCAACAGGTAAAACCCATGATCTCCACCTGAAATTAAGGATATTTAATTATTTTTAAGTGTTTTAAGACATATACGTAGGTTGGGTATACACAGACCTGCGTACACACGTGTTTAGCTCAGGGCAATGTCACGTATAGGGAGTAAAACACTATTTTTTTAGTATTTGGACCAGGTCTGGAAGAAGGGGTTGCCCTAGGCCATTAGTGTAGAATCAGAAACTTCAAGAGTGAGATTTGGAGCTATAACAGCGAGAGAGGGGAAGATTTTTCCTGATTGTCTAGAGCCTTAGTTGCTAGATGGTCAAAATCATCATCAAAGGATTCAACAACTTCTTTCTTGAGCTGGTGTAATTGTACTTTGAGCACCTGGATTTTTGCGGCAATGGATTTGAATTTTGATTGCTTGTCGTGGATCTACATACACATGGATGTGCAGGAGGCATTCTTGAAAAGTTTTTTCTTTGGATGCTTGGTGGGATGGTTAGTGTATAACTCAGCCCTATGCCAATAGGAGGGAAAAGAATAGGCTATCTCCTTCCCCTTTTGTTTGTTCATAATATGGATGGATGACTAAAGCTTTGGATGGTTTAAAGTGGTCGTGGTGGCCTCGATTTTTTTGATGTCATCATGAATATTCATGCGGAGATTTATCTTCCATTGCAGTGTTTACTTGAGATTTTTCCTTAAGTATGTAAGTGGCTTGTTAGGCATAGTAAACATACAAAAGCGGTAGGAATCCAAACTATATTTATCGTCAAAACTGCCATGGAAACCAGGAACATGGTTTCCATCTTCTTCTTATGCCTCAGAATTATCTTCTAGATAATAAATTTCTCTAGTAGGTTCTTCTTCATAATCACAATAGAACATATCCCACATAGTAGGTTCTAAGGTATCTGTGAATAGAGATGCTAGCTTTGGCTTCTGTGCTTTTTGTGGACATTTGTTTGTCTAATGACCTTCCTTATTGAAAATAAAACATCAAACTGATTTAGCCGAAGTCTTTCAGTATCGAAGGGATGGTCATTTTTTTCTAGAAAGGCTTCTTTCTAGGCTAATATGGCTTCTTGTAACCTTCTAGTTGAAACTTACTCTCTGAGGACCAATGCTTCTTGTGTGGATATTTGGATTTACAAGAGCATTTGGGGTTATGATTGAAGGTTCGCTTAGCCTAGTTGGGCATCTGGCCAACTCTTGTGAAAATCTTATTTGAAAATATGTTGTTGTACTTCTTGAAGTCAGTCATAACCTATTTAGCTAAACAATGTTCTTCAATGACTTTCTTGATGTGGCCATGGAGCTTTGCTAAGGTCATGCCTGACAGAGAAAGATGTTTGTCCTAAAAATAATTGTTGATAGTGGTGGGAATAACGTCATGCATAATCTGTATATACCTCTTGAGGTGTGTTGTATTAACATAGGAATTGGATCAGATGAGCTAATCCTGCATTTGGCAAAAATGATCTTCCATAAGACCAAGATTTCCTAACTAGTTAGATATAAACAATTCATTATAATGGTTTGGATCTTCATCAATTGTAAGGTTGATAAGTTGTGCACGTAGAGCAATGAGCAATTGAAAAACATGATCGTTTTGGCCAAGGATAGATTCTTCGACTTCTGTGGAGGCGTAATGCCACCATGTATTTTATAAGCCACCAAATCCATTAATAATGAGTTGTGCAGTGCTACAGAGAGAAAGGGTAGGGTCATCAATTTGTTTTTTGTTTCCCAGCTATTAAGGAGACTCATTGCATTCTCCATTTCAATCTTAGGCTAGCAATTTGGAAAAAACATGGGTTATGGTGGCATAGCTTGGATGACCACACTCGTAACTGAAACTCCAGTCATTGTTACTAATGTGGGATGGGATGTTTCGCCAACTTGGGTAATCCACAAAGGGATACTTGGTTCTTGCTTTACATAAACAAGGAACTGATTTATTTGGTCCTTTGAAAGGGCAGGGCCCTTTTCTTGCACATGTTGCAAGAAGGATGTTGCAACCAAAGTAGCTACCTCAATCTCTTATTCTTCGGCTATTTGAATCTCAAAATTCCATGTAGGTAGCTTATGACTAGCTACGATAAAGCTGAAAGTGTGCCTAAGCTTGTTCTTGGGATTATATGTAAACATAGCCGACTTTGATGGTTTGTCCAAAATAAAATAGTCAGGGATCTGAACCTTATATCCTAACTTCTTGATGATTGGGGTAGTTATAGACAAAACCTGAGATATACATACTAGCCTTTGGTCTAGCTTTGTATTGGCTAATGTAAGGATTGATATGTCAGTTATCTTGTGATCTAGAAATTCTAATCTTGCTAAAATATTCTCGCACATTTCCTTTTCTTCCGAGACTACTTGTTTAACCTTAAGGACACCACTATACAATTCATTAATGTTCTTTGACTCGAGGTCGAGCTGAAGATTTGCATAGTTAAGTTGTGCAATGTTAGTACCGGACACAGTGGTTACTGGTACTATGATATAAGGGATGAATTCTCTTTTCTTTTGACCATCATCATCAAACTATAGGAAATATATATAAGGCAGGTTCCTTCTTGGAGTGTAGGATTCTTCTCCCATGCTAACTTTTATAGTTTTAGTTGTTTCTTCTTGGGGTAGTCGAGTGAGCATGAGAATGTGAGGTCTTTCTGGCTTATTACTAGTACTAAGCTTTTGTATCAGTTCATTACAGGTTGGACACTGCTAGTGTTGACCTTGGTGTTGTGTAGCAAGCTTTGTTGAAGAGCTTGCAGGATGGTTCTAGATCATCTTTGCAACCTTCTCTCGAAAGTTTGTTTGAACTTGGGTTGGTAACCAGAAGGATTGGGTAGCAGTATTAAATGGAGTTAGGTGTGGTTTGGAAATCTTCTAGCTTTATTTAAGTAACGTTGATTGGTGGTACTATTCATATTTAACTTCCCAAAGTTCACGATATTGGATTCCAGTCCATTCAAATGTAATAGGAGTTGTATATTTACTAGAACTAGATTCCACCTCACTTATAAGTTGTGAATTATGACGGATATGGGGCTATAGTGGGGGCATGTTGTCATTGCCAAAGCGAACAATAGCCATAGTGTTGAGCTGAATTATTTTATATAGGCGTTTCATGTCAAAACCTTCGAGATGAATATAAGCTTGCAAAAGGTCATAGATGTAAGGGTCATCTAATGACATGAAATATTTGGGATAGCCAATACCAAAGGCAGGGTTGTCATGCAGAGGATTGGCAAAGCCTCCTATTATGTAATTGGTTAATTGGTTATGCTGAGTATCTATCAAAATGCAAAGGCTGTTTATATTCATGGATGGTCGAACAAGAGAGTTTAGGCCAAAACGGATTGCGCCCAAACAGAAATATTTGAAACCTTGGGATTTTCCGCAATCTATCTAAGACTTTTCAAGCAAGGGGATTTGTGTGGGTTTATCTTGAGATGTAAAACTTACATCAACACAATGCAGCCGAATCTGAGAAGAGGCAAAATATTTATAAAAGGGCATGTTATATACTTGAGCAGGTAAAATTGGTGGGATTTTCGAGTTTGGGTCTGGGTTAGTTTCAGAAACAGAAATAGTAGAAGCAAAAGTCGAAGCCTCTCTATAAGAAGACTTTTGGCCTAGGAGAGAAACTAGAGGAGCTAGTGCTTCAATATCTACCTAGTTTATTGTTGATAAATTTGAATCCATTTTGTTGTACACCTAAATGCCTTGCCTTCTGTTGGGCCAAGAAAAAGGTATGTTTTCTCCTTGGTAATAGCTTTATTTGGCACACACCCTCCCATGATTATCTTTGTTTATGGATCACATTAGAGAAAATAACAACTAAAGTTGGGTAAATGTAATCAGTAACAAATTAGATGAATCTAAGCAGGAAAAACTAATCTTTACTATGTTTATGTGCACAAGACGTGACTTGGACGATAACTATTCAATCGACAAAACAACAACATCTTATAAAGGAAAAAGACGGTGCCTGGGGAAAAGCAAGACAATGGAAGACCGAGCAGAACGATGCTATTTTATGACAGAATCAGATCGAGTATTGTCGAATCCTCAGGATCCCCTGATCCTGAGGATTCGCTTTTATCTATTTACTTTTCTATCTGTTAAATATAAGGCCGAAAGACAAATTGCATGACTAGTTCAGAAATTCACAGTTTATAATTATTTTTTTGGACATATAATATTTTTACTTTGGTGATGTTGTAACTCTGTTATTTGTTTTAATTAAGAAGACTGCATTTAAATCATAATCATATTTTGAGTATATCATAGCGGAGACTTCTAGCGACTCTAGGCCCTGTCAAGAGAGGATCTACTGCTTCGCATGTGCTATAATCTTTTCTATTTTATTCTTTATTGTTTGTTAATGTTAAGTTAATATCATTTTGATTATCGTGAGGATTGTCGATTCTGATTTGATTTTGTTGTTCATTCGAGATTCAGATTTAGCCGTGTGTTATATATGAGTAATGCTTTTGGTTGGATTGGTTATGTTAGTTCCGGCATTAGATTGCTAATTCATTCCAGGTAATGTTATCATAGATTTCAGAGATAGAGTTGGTCACTTTCCTCAATATAATTATTGAATTGCGGCTTTTGTGATCCATATCCAATTTTTGAGACAAGTTTTCGGTGATAATCACATCAAAATTTATTTGTTGATGCGTTTCGAACCAATATAGTTATTTGTTTTTCAAATATCATTTGTTGTTCAATTATCAGTTGTTGCTCAATTGGGATTTGTTGTTAAACTATCATTTGATGTTCAATTGTCGCAGTTCTCTTTAATGATTGAGTGAGTTAGTTTCAATTCCATTTAATATTGCCAAGCGTGGTTTCTACAGTTGTATTCAAATTCCTATGTTGTCATAATAGGTTAAGTAGAATTGCAAAGTATGTTATGAATTTATTTCAGAGTTACTTCTTTCAGAATTATTTGTATTGAGTTTAAAAAGATATTCATTAGAAATTGCAATGATTTATTATTAGTTAACCTTTGAATTCACTGCATATATGGTGCTGACACTCTTGAAATAAAAAGACTTGCCTTGGGTTGACAATTAATGTAGGAATTAAGTTTTCCTGTCAAAAGACATTTTAGTGCACCAACACCTTCAACCTACAGCAAATGGTCTATGCTCTTTTGGCTGTGACCTAAAACTCAATGATTCTTGGGGCACAATACGGGTCCACTACAACAAGAGAAGATGCAACTATATCAAACTAAACAGATAAATATTTTGTCTCTTCTCAGGCTCGGCTTCATTCTATTGACATAAGTTTTACATATCAAGATGAACCCACCCAAATCCCCTTGCTTGAAAAGTCACAAATCGACTCGGCAAAATCCTAAGGTTTCAAATATTGCCATCTGGGCGCAATCCATTTTGGGCTGAACACTCTAGTTTGACCATCCATGAATATCAATAGCCTTTGCATTATGATAGATACTTAGCATAACCAATTAGCCGATGCCATATTAGGAGGATTTTCCAGCCCTCTGCATGACAACCCTGCCTTTGGTACTATTTATCCCAAGTATTATATGTCATTAGATGACCCTTACATCTGTGACCTTCTGCAAGCTTATATTCATCCCCAAGGTTTTGACATGAAATGCCTATCTAAAATAATTCAGCTCAAAACTTTGACTATTGTTCGCTTTTTCAATGAAAGCATGCCCCCTCTACAACCCCATATTTGTCATACTTCACAACTTATAGGTGAGGTAGAATCTGGTTCTAGTAAATCTACAACTCCTATTACATTTGTATGGAAAAGAATCCAATATCCTAAACTTTGGGAAGCTAAATACGAACAGTACCACCAATTAGCTTTACTGAAAGACAACTAGAAGATTGCAAAAGCATGCCCAATTCCATTTAATGCTACTACCCAATCCTTCTATTTACCAACCCAAGTTCAAACAAACTTTCAAGAGAACGTTAGAGAGATGGTCCAAAACCATCACGCAAGCTCTTCAACAGAGCTTACTACAAAACACCAAGGTCAGCACCAGCAGTGTCTAGCCCATAATCAGCTAATACAAAAGCTTAGTATTGCTACTAATCTAGAAAGACCTCACATTCTCATGCTCACTCAACTACCCCAAGAAGAAACAACTAAAACTATCAAAGTTAGCACAGGAGAAGGATCCTACACTCCAAGAAGGAACCTGCCTTATATATCTTTCCGACAATTTGATGATAATGGTAAAAAAAAGGGAATTCATCCCTTACGCCACAATACCAACAGCCGCCACATCTAGTACTAACACTGCACAACTTAACTTGCAAATCTTCAACTCGACTTCAAGTCAAAAAACATTAATATAAAATATGCTTTCTAAGCACAATAAAATATCTTCTAAATTTAATTAAAATATTTATATATATATATATATATATATATATTATATTAAAAAAATTGCAAACCATTAAAATGTGACCTACATTACTATATAAAAAATGTAGTGTATTTGTTGGACACCTAGTCCTCAATGGGTTAGTGTGGAAGCCGAATGGACAAAAGGAGTCCAAGAGACCTTGGGATGTGAAACCCAACGGTCACATATTGTACTATAAATGTATATCTCTTGTTAATAAAAATCGTACTCTCATGATTTATGCTTCATATTCCTTTGCTATCCATGTGTGTTTAACATGGTATCAGAGCCATGATGTGTGGCCTGTGTAGTTTTCTTCCTCATGGTTTATCCTTTAGTTAAAAAATGACATGTTGTTATTCCCTGAGCAACTGGTTTGAGCTACCTTGAATAGTGTTGGCCTAGTCTTCTTTACCTGACCATTTATTTTATTAGCTAAGCGCATCAGATCTGCAACTAGGTAATGGCAATGTATTCCTACATGTGGCCTATCAAATTCTACGCACTGGTGTCACTGCTATAACAGCGCTGCCCTCTTCATGCCGCTGGCCTCATAGACATTTTAGATTCTCTTGTAACTCCTATTTTCCAAGTTTTCCATTATTGCATAATGCTCCTCTGGAAATGCAAATGGTTTCAACGGTTACTTTGCTATACCATTGTATGTGCAGACGTATTCCATAAGCCTCTCTTCTACGTTACCTGACCTTTGGGACTGTATATGCTGCGGCTATTTTAAGACTGTCACTGTGTATGTTTTTGCTGCATGAGGATTTGAAATAATAGTCAATTGGTTTCTGGCTAAGCCTGACAGCACATAGAATGATTTGAGTTGAATGTTTCAACTCCTGTCACTGCACGATACCTGCATACAAAATGCATCAACTCCCATATGTATCTGTCGCGTTCACTGCCATACACTCCGCTTTGACTGCCATTTTATCTTCACCCTTTAATGGAGAAACTTCTTGCTGACAGCTGCGTAGTATTTCTGCTGCCTTTTCCACATCGCCTTCACAACCCATAATAGTCCTTTCTACCTCAGCTCTTGGACACTTAAATTTTATTTCCATACTTGCAATATGAGCAAGTTCCTCAGATATATCTACAAATTTCCTGTTGTGCTTTGGTCTTCATTAACTGCAGCTTCCTCAATAAGCCAATTTACTGAATCCTCAACTTGGCCCTCATTCAAAATAAGGGCCATAGTCACACGGTCTAATGAAAAACCCATCGCTACAAGCTGCTGAGATAGTGCTTCCAATTTTCTAGACATGAGATAGCCTGTACAATGGTCCCTTAGTTCCTGTGCATGCTTCTCTTTTTGGCGCTGATGCTTCCTTTCATTCTTATGATGAATTTTCTCACATCTAAAATTTACACCTACCAAGCCTGGTGGATTCTCTGATCTGCCTATTCCATTTTTGTCTTTTTGATCTTCTGATTCACCAGAATAGCTACCATTGTTGGAAAGTGAATCACAATCTGTGTTAGTTGCAAAAGAACCAGAATTATCATCAATGTCAAACCATCCATTATGCAATGAGGCCCCTGAAGAGATAGTTACTGAGTCGAGCATATGAAATGTGCCTGAGGCTGGATTGTATGCACTGGAAGACGTGCCACCATTTGTTAATACATGCTTAGATGAGACCTTCTCATCTTTCACTGAAGATGGTCCAGGAAAAGAATTCGACGTGAGTGGAGAACATAGTGGGGAAGCTCACCAGCCTCCCATTCCAGCAATGCAAGCATAACATATCAACAGTTGATTTCCAGCCTTCAGGTCCCGCTGGCGGCATGCTTGTATTTGTCAGCGACAGCCTGCAGTTGCCCGAGGAACAACATCAGCTGTAGTTCAGTCAGATGTTTCATTTGATGCCTACGCCAATAGGAAGCTACTATGTTTTTAATGATATATTCTGGCTAAATTATGCATAACTATGTCAATTAGTCTACTTTGGGGAATAAGCTTTTTGGATGGCAGTTTGATAAACAACAAGATTTGGTTTGGAAGAATTTTTGGTTGAAAGTTCTACTAGAATGGATGGATTATGGATTCTTTTTGTCATTAGAATGGGCGAACACGTTTTTCACCAGTCATGATATTGTGAAGGTTGTAAACTGAATGGAACTTGTCTTTAGTTACATTGATTAAATTTACCAGGGGAAGCTATTTATGATTATTCTCAGGTATTACCATTAAAAAAAAAAAGAGAGAAAAGTGATAACGTCCATGGGCTTCTTTATGGTTGATCTTTAAAGACGAAGAACCCTTCAAGTTGATCTTATTACACTAAGCCGAATATCTGACTGCTGCTCATGATAGTGCTAAGGGCTACTAAAATTTGATACCTTGAATCCTTGTGGTCTTTATTCCAAACTTTTATACTTGAGAGATGACATTGAGATTAATTTGTATAAGGTATTTTCTGTGGTTGTTTGGGAAATGTTCCAGTTAAAAGAGGTCGTGTTTCCACCTGTGTAAATTGTTGGTTGAGAATCTTTCTAGTTGAGTCTAATCAATAATGCAGAAAGGGGTTAATTCCCTTTAGTCTCTTTGTTGTATGAATCATCCTTGTTGTGCATCGAAGGTTCCAACTATTGTGTTCACACCAATATTCAATCCAAGTTCCAAGCATGTTTGCAGTTGCTGTTGCCCCAGTTGTGGTATTAAAACCCATTATAGTGCATTCGACTACTTCATAACGAGTTTGGTGGGCTGATTGTAATCTTTTATGTTGCACACTGATCATTTGCTGACATTTATAAAGGATATTGCTGTGTACTGTGAGTGGATATTACTTTTCTGCATTGAGTAGTAATTTTGATCAGTTTTTAAAGTGTAAATCAGACATTGAAGAAAAAATGGCCAGAACCAGTGAAGTATTACAGTTCCTTAAAACTCTGATATTGTCTACTAATCATGATACATTAAAAGTCAGCAAAGTTTCTCTCACAGACATTCAGGTCTGTCTACAAAAGGCACAGGAAAAGATCGAATTTTTGTAGCTTGAATCTCAGCTACGGCAAGAAGAATTAAAACAGAGGAGTCATTCTGAACATGTTTCTGTTCAGAACATTGAGACTGCAACCCATCAGAAGCAAGTCAATAATGTTACAGTTGATTCAGATTTAGTACCCAATAAAGTAGCAGTTGTACATGCAGATGCAGAAACTCAATCTGCACTTCCCAAGCCCATCGTCAGACCTTGCGAACAACTTGTCCACATCAAGCACAGAACTGGTCTTGCATATGACAAGGACTTGTCCTTTCATATTCCAGACCACTCAAAGCCCATTCAGTTTCAGAGTGCTAGATTCATTCATGATAGTTCAACTGCTCCTCATGATAGTTCAACTTCAGCTGTTTCAGACTCTACCCCTCTTCCACAACAACAACAACAACAGATTGTGAAATGTCAACACTGTCACTGAGTTGGCCATTTGAAAGATCACTGTTTTGATCTTCATCCATGTAAGAACTATCATAAAACCACCCATTCTTCACACAGATGCTTCAGAAACACACGTCCTGCAAGAAGAAAGATTCATCTTGGATGGATCGCTTCTTGGCAATGGGCATCAACAGCCAAGAAGATATTCCTAACACATGTCAGAGCTTGTTCCAGAATATTGAACAGTTTTGCAGTTGAGTTTTCTCCATCATCTCACCTTGTATCTGACAGGGGGGGAAATGATGGTCATCTACAAGCTTCAAAGTCGCATAAAGTGAGCCTAAGCCACAACCTGCCACACCAATTGTAGAGTTGTGGCCAGAAACAAAGATGCCCTTGAGCATGCCTTCAGTTGATAATCTAGGAGCACTTCCTCTAGTAGAAGACTCTAGCTTCTTGCCAGTTTTGGAAGAGTTCCAGGAATTGCATTAAGCATTCCAGAGTTGTTGGTCATTCTTAAACCATCACAGGTTTAGACTTCCCTTTTCAGGTTGAAGTTCTCCCTTTTATGCAGGGTGAGACCTCCTTCTATTGGTTGAAGGTTTCCTTCTTCAAATCAATAGGAGCACTTCCTCTAGCAGAAGGCTTCAGCTTCTTGCTAGTTTTGGAAGAGTTTCGGGAACTTCACTAAGCGTTCCAATGTTGATGGTCATCCTTAAACCACCGCCCTTTATACCAACATTTCAGAGAGCACATTCAGCGTAGTGATGCCATGCATTTTTGCACATTTTGTATTTCAGCTCTCTTCTTGGACTCATACATAACCCTTCGGATTAAGGGGGGGAATGTTGGACACCTAATCCTCAATGGGTTAGTGTGGATGCCGAATGGACAAAAGGAGTCCAAGAGACCTTGAGATATGAAACCCAACGATCACATATTGTACTATAATTGTATATCTGTTATTAATAAAAATCGTACTCTCATGATTTATCCTTCATATTCTTTTGTTATCCATGTGTATTTAATAATATTTTTAAAAATCTATAAAATATAATTATAATAATAATAATTAACTCTTTCTATATATATATATAAATAAAATAATAATACATAAAAATAAATAATTATATATATATACATGATTAGTAATATCAAATCATTAATATCTTTTTTTCATTTTTCCTTTCCTTTTTAAAGGTTACATTTTATTTCTATTGCGGTCTCATACTCTTTGTACTAATATCTAAATATTATGTCTTTGAAGCTGGATAAAATGCTGACATGAAACATCGAAGACGGCATCGAAGTAACACAATGCTCCAAAAACTCTCATTGAAAATCTACATTCAAATAAATAAATTGTTATGGTTGAATTTAATAACATTTATTAACTCAAACGAAGATGACTAGTATGTAAAGTACACCTTTACATCGGGGTTAATGAATCCAAATAAAAGTAAGGGTGATTACTTAATTTCACCTCTTTGTATAAAGGAAATTGTTGGTGTATTTAGGAGTTGTATTAAGTCTAATTTTTTACAGTTTTTGGTGGATTTCTCGTCGGAATTTAGTAGTGAAATTTTTATTGGTATGATTTAAATTGATTTTTAATTATATGAATTTAATATTCTAAAAAACTATTAAGGTATTTTGATTGTGCAGGGTTCATTCATCAAATTTATGATTTCAATAAATCTTTATCTAGAAAGTTCTAGACAAATCTGATCCAAAAATAACTAGAAAACTTTTCAAAAATCACACTTAAGATCTAAATATGAATAAATAGTGACCAATAAAAAACTGTAATTTGTTAAGGATAGGTTTTAATTGTTAATATATGTAAATTAATTTACAAATTATTTTAATACATTTCTATTAATATAATACATTATTTTATATTTTAAAATGAAAAAACAACTCAAGTAAAAATAATTTATAATTTTTAAAATTTAAATCAAATCTAAATTTATATAATTTAATTTTATAACAAATAATTTAATTAATTAAACAAAACATCAAAATTAATTTGCTAATAATTAAAAATTTAATTAATTAAACAAAACCTCAAAACCAATTTAATCATAATTACATCGTAAGGCGTTTCTTTATGAAAATAACTCTCCTAAATACCTTCCTCTGTCGTCTGAGGCATTCGATCTTTTGTTAGACAATTGGGTTATAATTGTCCGTTGATTTGAATTGAATGGCGGTTACGTTCGGTTTTTGCAGTTAATTGCATTGTGGTGGAATTGAATGACGGTTGCGTTCGGTCTTTGTAGTTCACTGCCCTGTGGTGGGTGTTTTGCAGCCTCCATGGCTGCGAGACAGTTGAAGGTGGAGCTCATCTACACCTACCTAGGAAAGAATTTCATGGTCCGCATACTCTTCTTCGCAATTTGCCTGGCTACTGTGTTTGTTTTCTATGCCGTACATGACACCGCACCTGTCACGTCCCCAACTCTTTTTTTCTTAAGTTGAGCGGGTGCGGCACCGCCTAAGTAACCAACCATTTCCATGATTATGCTACTTTACGAACTACGCCTTCATTCATGTATAAAAACTTCAATTATAATTATAATGTACGGAATCCATTATAATAACATGATAAACGATAACCAAGAATATCAGAATATGCAAGAGTAAACTTTCTTTTATTATATAAGAGAAGTTTTACAATGGCCGGGAGCGTCGCTCCACCGGCGTTACAACCCAAGGGAGACGCCCGCCCGTGCAAGAGCGCACGGCGGTCGCACCGATGCCTTAACCAAAATAACAAAGATGCAATGTCTGCCCGAACGAGCGGGCGCGCCCGTGCACCCCCGCACGAAAATCGACCAAGTATCGATCGGGCGCCCTCACCGTGTGCGTTCACCCCTTGGGCAGGCAGTCCAACTGCGACCTCCTACCCGTGTGCCCTCACCCGGCGGGCAGTCCTACTTGACCTCCTACCCGCGCACTACAACTTCGTCGCCCGACTCGGCGGGTGCATTCGTTACATGCGACCTGCGGTAGTCACCTCCCTCACACCTCTTGTGTGCACATCCAACTTGTGCGAAGAGCGAATGTGAAGTGTGTTGGTGCCAAATGACTTGCGCACTCCATGTGTTTATACCATCGTTGGAGTGGCGACCAACTCCATGGCCAACCCTCCAAAACATAACACGAACACCCAACCGCTATGTCGTTCAAGCGTTGACTCGCCCATGCTCTCATCCATCCTCGATCGGCTCCATGTGTGGGGCGAGCTACCCAGCTCGCCTATAAACATGCGAACGCCCTCCATAACCGCGCACACATCTAACATGACTGCGGCTCCGCATGGTGAACCGCTGACGCTTCCATACTTAGCCTCATTTCGCGATGGGAGGGGCGCGCGCTCGTGCCCGAATCTGCAAGGCGTTACATCCTCCCCCACTAGAAATCATTGTCACCCTCGACAATCCCGATCGTCTAAGTATCCTCCGCTCATATCTCGCAATCTTCTTCTTCCATCTCCAAAGTGAGTCCTCCGATTCCCAACTCTCCTCTTCCGGTGCTTCCTTCGATCTGACAAGGTACTCCTGTTTCTGGTGGCAACTAATCCCTGTAGTCCTGAAGCTCAAAATCTTCTCCAACTCCAAGCCTGGTTTATCCACTATCCCGGCTGGTCCTCTTGGCGGTTCAACTCTCTCTGGATGGTCTGAATCAAGTCTGCATCTCTTCAACTGACTAACGTGAAAAATTGGATGCTTCATGTGCATATGTTGCGGAAGCTCTAGCTCGTAAGCAACCTCCCCCACTCGCTTCTTCACCTGAAATGGTCCCTCATACTTCCGTGTCATTTTGGCGGCCATCCCCTTGGCTGGCTGAAACTTCTCCCCAGTAATCCTGAGAAACACCATATCTCCCACACTAAAGTGTACATCCCGTCTTCCCCTATTAGCATACTTCTTCATCCTCCTTGCAGCATCATGCAAGCGCAACTGTGCCAACTCGAATGTCTCCTCCCAAGCCTTCATGAACCTCTTCGCATGAGGACTCCTCAAAAAACCTGTGGTCTCAACGGTGTGCGGTGCAACTGGCATCTGCCCATTCACCAACTCAAATGGACTGTACCCTGTCGCAGAACTCTTTTGAATATTGTAGCTAAACTGAGCAATATCCAAGAGTTCAAGCTAATTCTTCTGATCAGCCGTCACATAATGTCTCAAGTAGTCCTCCAACAATGCGTTGATCCTCTCGGTTTGCCTATCTGTTTGTGGATGGTAGCTCAAACTCCTCAACAACTCTGTCCCAACTAACTTGAACAATGTCGTCCAAAATCTCCTTGTAAAACGCGGATCTCTATCCGACATAATACTCAACAGCATCCCCTAATACTTCACTATGTTCTTAAAGAACAACTCCGCAGTAGGCTCGGCTCCACAAGGTATCTTTGTCGGAACAAAGACAGCATACTTGGAAAAACAATCAACCACGACCATGATCCCATTATACCCCTGCACCTGTGGTAACTGAGTGATAAAGTCCATCGAGACACTCATCCATGGCCTCTCTGGAATCGGTAAAGGCTGCAACAGTCCTCCTTGCCTCTGCATATCCGATTTGTCCTGCTGACAAATGATGCACGTATGTACATACTCCTCCATATCCTCCCGCATCTTCTCCCAAAAGAACCCTCTCTCCAACAATGCCAAAGAACGACACTTCCCTGGGTGGCCAGCCCACGGAGAATCGTGGCACTCCTTCAAAAGGTGCCTCCTGAGACTAGATGTCTTTGGAACATAGAGTCGATTTCCAAAGAACAAGTAACCATCCCGTAGAAAGAACTTTCGTGTCTTCCCTTTGTTTATCTGCTTCACTATATTCTGTGCCAAAGTATTGGTTTCCACACTTTCCTTCAGTTTGTTTTGCATCTCTTCTGACATCTGAACTCGACTTCTACTTCTTGCTACCCAGTCTTCGCCCTCCAATGCTGCAAGTTGTCCCTTCCTACTAAGGGCATCTGCTAGTGCATTGTGTCTACCCGGTCTATACTTAATAGACATGTCGAACTCTACCAAGAAGTCCTGCCAACGAGCTTGCTTCGCAGAAAGCTTCGGTTGTGATGCAAAATAACTCGCTGCAACGTTGTCAGTCTTGACAAAAAACGATTTCGCAATTAGGTAATGCCTCCACACATGAAGACAATGGATGATCGCAGTCATCTCCTTCTCGTGAACCGGATACCTCCGCTCTCTATCCTGCAACTTCCAACTCTCATAGGCCACCGGATGCCCATCCTGCATAAGGACCCCTCCTATGGCAAAATCTGAAGCATCAGTGTGTACCTGAAACGGTCTCCCAAAGTCAGGCAACTTCAATATCGGTGCTGTAACCATCTTCTCTTCAAGTCATCAAATGCCTTTTGACATTTCTCCGTCCAACACCACCTCTTGTCTTTTTTCAGTAGGTTTGTCAGTGCCGATGTCACCTTCGAGTAACCTTCTACAAACTTCCGTTTGTAGTTGGTCATGCCCAAGAACACCCTCATCTCATGGACATTCTTCGGTTCAACCCAGTCCTCGATAGCCTTCACTCTGCTCGGCTCCATCCGTATGTACCCTTGACCAATAATATGCCCAAGGAACAGAATCTCGGTCTGAGCGAACACACACTTATACTTCTTCAAGAACAACTGATTCTCCCTCAGTGCCTTGAAAACCATCGCTAAGTGCTTCTTATGATCCTCCATGTTGTCACTGTAAACCACTATATCGTTCAAGTATACCACTATGAATGAGTCCAAGTATGGTAGTAGAACATCATTCATCAAAGTGCAAAATGTAGCAGGAGCGTTGCACAACCCGAATGGCATAACAAGGAACTCAAAACTACCATACCTTGTTACGATCGCGGTCTTCTTCTCATCTCCTTCCATAATCCGCAGCTGATAGTACCCATGCCTCAAGTCCAGCTTGGAAAACACTCGGGCTTTCGCAAGCTTGTCAAAGAAATCAACAGCCAATGGCAAAGGATACCGGTTTCTCACTGTCTGCTTATTCAATGCACGGTAGTCACAACACATCCATAGCTCATTGGAATCCTTCTTTCGCTAGAATAATACTGGAGCTCCATACGGGGACCTTGAAGGTCTAATGAAACCTGCATCAGCTAACTCCTTTAGCTGACGTTTCAATTCTTCCAACTCAGGCCCTGAGAAACGATAAGGTGCTTTAGCCGGGGGTTCCTTCCCTGGTTCAAGCTCAATGTTATGGTCCACGACACGCCTCGGTGGAAGCTTCTTTGGTAGCTCATCAGGCATCAAATCCACATACTGGCTAGCACATCAAAAATCTCAGCTGGAACAGGCGTCCCCATTCCATCACCTTCGACTCCCTTGAACATCACTGCATATGTCTCCATATCTGACTCCTTCATAGCCTTCTCCAGACTTAGTGTAGAAACATGCTACACCTTGACTTCCCTCCTTTGCCTATGAGTGGGCAAAGTCCAAGTTTGTGTCTGTCCAACCAGGACCACCTCATCACAGAAGGGGACAACAATAGCCCTGTTTCCCTTCAAGAAATCTTGTCCAAGTATCACATCAAAGTCGTTCATCTCCATCATTGTGAAGTCCAACTGACCCGTCCAGTCTTTTATCTGTACCGGCACTTCGTGTGCCAAACCCGTCACCTTAGCCTTAGAGTTCACTACCTTGACCTCCATGTTCGATGGGAGGATCGTCAGTCCGACCTCTCTTTCCAACCTTGTCGTCATAAACTTATGAGTGGCCCTTGTGTCCACAAGAGTTGGAGTGGTCTTTCCACGGACCATCAAGTCCACGAAACCCAGATTGTTCATCCATGATTTCTCCATAACCTGTCCTTGCATACACATTCGTTCTCTTTGCTTATCATCAAGCTTCTTCAACCCTGAATCAGCTCTGATACCACCTGTCACGCCCCCAACTCTTTTTTTCTTAAGTTGAGCGGGTGCGGCACCGCCTAAGTAACCAACCGTTTCCATGATTATGCTACTTTACGAACTACACCTTCATTCATGTATAAAAACTTCAATTATAATTATAATGTGTGGAATCCATTATAATAACATGATAAACGATAACCAAGAATATCAGAATATGCAAGAGTAAACTTTCTTTTATTATATAAGAGAATTTTTACAATGGCCGGGAGCGTCGCTCCACTGGTGTTACAACCCAAGGTAGGCGCCCGCCCGTGCAAGAGCGCACGGCGATCACACTGACACCTTAACCAAAATAACAAAGATACAATGTCTACCTAAACGGGCGGGTGCACCCGTGCACCCCCACACAACAACCGACCAAGTATCAACCGAGCACCCTCACCGTGTGTGTTCACCCCTTGGGCAGGCAATCCAACCGCGACCTCCTACCAGTGTGCCCTCACCCAGCGGGCGGTCCTACCCAACCTCCTACCCGTGCACTACAACTTCGTCGCCCGACTCGACCGGCGCATTCATTACATGCGACCTGCGGTAGTCACCTCCCTCGCACCTCTTGTGAGCACATCCAACTTGTGCGAAGAGCGAATGCGAAGTGTGTTGGTGCCAAATGACTTGCACACTCCATGTGTTTATACCATCGTTGGAGCGGCGACCAACTCCATGGTCGACCCTCCAAAACATAACACGAATGCCCAACCACTATGTCGTTCAAGCGTCAGCTCGCCCATGCTCTCATCCATCCTTGGTCGGCTCCATGTGTGGGGCAAGCTACCCAACTCGCCTATAAACATGTGAATGCCCTCCATAACCGCATGCACATCTAACATGACTGCGCCTCTGCACGGTGAACCGCTCGCACTTCCATACTTAGCCTCATTTCGTGATGGGAGGGGCGCGTGCTCGTGCCCGAATGTGCAAGGCGTTACATCGCCCGTCCCAGATGGCATTTAATTCCACAATCTCCTTGACATTTTTTTAAATCTGTAATTGAGATCGGCTAAAATATTCATTTGCATTGCATTTTGTTGTTTTATCTTTCAGTTTGGGATTTTCTTGTTTAAGTTTTGTGAATGATGGGGTTCTGTGTAATTATTTTGCAGGGATTCCAAAAAAGTTTATTTTGTTTTTTGAGTGATGGGCTTCTGTATAATATATTTTGTAGGGATTCCAAAAAAGATCATTCGGGCCGCTGGGAATTAGCCAATGAATATTGTTGGTTAAATATTTATTAGTTATTTAGAATTTCTTTTTAATTGTTTTTTT